>JABUQX010007834.1:0-22215 GCA_015478945.1 Trachelipus rathkii
ATATATTGTTTCGTTCAGAAAACTTTAATATTCAAACACAGTTAATTTAATAGGGAAAATTTTGTTATTCTTCTGTGGAACTATTTTTTTTTAGAAATATTATCATCATTATGAAAAGCGCAAATTATGTATTAATTGCGTCACTCCCCGTGATTTGGGGATATACTTTATATAGTATATTCAATAGTTTCATCATCTTAGTATTTCACCCCCCCTTGGTTTTGGAAAAGAAACACCCTGTACTAATTAAATACAAAGTTGGGGGAAATGGTAAAAAAACAACAGAGCTTGTTTGATATAAAGTAGTTTCTTGTATACACATAACCTAAAAAAAGTATGTTTGTGGGCGCGAGTGAAGTGAATACCGATATTCAAGTGTGATATACGTTAGGAATTCGTTTTATTATTTCTTAAGTGTGTTTTTTTTTCGGGTTCCCGCCCCGCATTCCACGAGAAAGCGTTCATAAGAAACTCGTGAATTTTTTTACAGGATATTGTTTTCCCGCCCCCCCATTCGCATTAAACAGGGGAATAAAACCCTAGTGGCAAAGTAAAATAAGCGAGCCCTTTGAAAAAGTGTCGACACCGTCTACTGTGGTTTATCCTATCCCCAAAAACCATTACCCAAGTTGCAAATTAACGCGCGGTCTTAAGGCACCTAAACACGCCACTTTCTCTATAATTTACCCGCCAAAATAAGCTGAATTTATTATGCAAAAAGACTATAAAAAAAAACGTTTCAAACCCTACCCTCCTAATATATATATTGCAAGTAGCTCCGCTACACAAAAGAAAATAATAAAAAAATTTCGGGAAAGAAATGATATATCAAGGTTACGATAGGTTGCCCTTGTGAAGGATGCCAATTCGAAAAATAGATTCTCTTTTGATGTGGAGAGGAAGCTAATTTATAGAGATATATTTGATTTAGTATTAATTTTCGAAGGTTTCTAAGTTTGTCAATTCCTTTCTTCGAGAAGAAAAATATAATTTTTTGGTATAGACTTTTATGTGCGACACTTAGAACAAATCCTCTTTGTGTATTTACGACTTACTATTTTTTTTAGCTATCCTTGATGTCACAACATTTTTAGTGAAAAGTATCCTTTAGTCTATTCTCTCTTTTTTAGTACTTTAGATCCCCGACTATTTCGATAAGCCCACATTAACTTATTCTAAGAAATGAACCTTAGTTATTCGCAATCAACCTCTGTAAAGACCCTCTACTTAAAATAAACACCTTCCCCACTTACCCTGATATCCTTGTTAAAGCCTCCCACTAGCTATACTAAAACCCTCCCACCGACCTTTTTCGGATCTTTTTTAGCCCGCGAGCTACAACTCTCTTGGCCGGAAAACCTTCTTATAAAACCATATAATAGAAACCCCTTTTTCCCGGAAACTTAAAATACTTTCGGCCATTAGGAACTTTCCCTTTTAACTGTTTTTTTCCCTTCTCCCGGGTATGACCTTCGACTTAAGCACTTAAACCTTTCGACTTATAATCTTAGACCTTCGACTTTACTTTTTAGTCCCGTATTAGACCTTTTTGTTTTTTCTGTTTGGAAAACTAGTAATTCTTAAATAACAAGTTATGAAGTTCCGAATAAGTAAAATATGGTTCCTCTTGCTCTCGATTAAGTGCTAAATATTTGTCACCGAAAAATAAAAATAAAATTTTCGTGAAAAGATCTCGAAAATTTCTTAAAAGAAGCTGCATAATTATTCTCTAGTATTACATAATTAATTTAGGCGGATAAAATTTATTCTGTTTACTTTTTAGAATAGATAAATTTTTTTATATTTTGTGTTTGAAATTTTTATTTTATTTAGATTTTTTTTTTCTCAAAACACTCACCTCTTATGATCTTCGTTTGTTTCATTTTTTTTTGAAACTTTTTATATAAGTACAGAAATAATATAGTTTCATTCTTCACTTATGTCCCGGTTAGATACTTCAATAGAAAACCCCGGTTCCTTCATGCGTTATATAATGTAGTCGGAGGGGGTTTTCTTTCCTCCCTTTGTAAGGTTTGATGAGAGTTTTACGTTTCATACTCTTTTAAAATAATACCATTTAAAAAAGGAGGGTGTGTGTGTTCATAGTTAACCGGGAATAAAATTATAATACTTTTTTTTACAGCAAAAAAAATTTCCAGGGTATAAGTTTGTTTGTGCTCGGTGTCTCTGTTCCCCCACCTTTCGTATAACACACGGTACAGAGTTAGCACACTTTACTAAGGTTTATATTCAATAAGGTGTTGGCCGTTTTTTCCGCCCCTTTTCAGCGGGGAGAAATTTATCGTGACTCGCAAATAGAGTGGTAGGGTGAGCCCCGCACCTCGTTTCTTTGAGAAAAAACAAACAATTAAAAACCACTTTGGTTTCAAATTTATTTTTCAAAATAACGAGCAGTAATAATTTGAGCACCTGTAAATAACGAGAAGTTAAAAACCTCTTTCCAAATAAACTCCTGAAAATTTAATGAATAAACCACGGTTAGTTCTCCCCACAACCCCAATAATATAAGAATTGCATAAACGTTCCTGCAAAATACTAGAGAATATATGGAGAATGAACAAATACTGTTACAATATAGTTCGAGCGAAAAGGGTGTCCTTGGCACCCTTTAAAGAGAGTTGGGACAACAAATTTGCCCGAAAAATAAAAATAATAAAGAGTTCCGTTATTTATGGGGGAACCCTGCCTACTAAAAAATGCAAAAAAATTTCCTGTTTAAGAAGATAATGGTTTTGGGGTTAAATGATTTGTTGTCATTTTCTTTGAGGAATAATAATATAGATGTAATAAAGGTTATTTTGTGAGTGCGCACTTATTTTTTTAACTAAGAATTTACGATGAAAGACTTTTTGTATAACAGAGTATTTAATTATTAAGGGACCGCCCATCTTCGACTTTAAAAGAACATACACCTTCGTTAGAAAATATCCTACCCTTTAGACTTACTATGCAACTTAAAAGAAGACCCTCTCTTTCCGGGCACACCGTATAACAATGCATCCACATTTATCAACCCTTTTTTATTCGACGACCCCCCTGTCTATAAATGCAGCCGATATTGCTTAAAAGAAAATCCTACTGCTTCTCAAGCCTTCCACGCGAACTTCTCAAGCCATTACACCCTGACTTAACGCGCCCTTACTTAATGAACTTAAAAAGCAACACTTTCGCCTTTTTTTAGTAAAATAACCAGTTCCCGAAAAACACACATATCCGACTGAAAAACTTATCACCAACTTTAAACTTTTTAACCTTTTCCGAAGAAAACCTTTCTAGCATATAAGAGCATCTATAGAGAACCTTTCGCCGAGAAACATCTATTTACTTATGACCTAGTCCCACCGACCCTGGACTTATTACTTATTAATTTTAAAAAACCAACTCATTTCCCTTTCTGAATTTCTTTTCTGGGTTTATGTCTTATCGGTACTTTAGAACTTCGATTTTTACATACTTAGACCTCGTTTTCGTGATTGCTTTTATTATTATTTCTTTGTAAACACTTAATAATTTCCCCTTTAGAGTAACCCCTAAATGTGGCCCCAAATTTTTTCCCCGTCCGAAAAAAAAAAAATTTTTTCTTTTTGTTTCCTTTAAATTTTTTTAAATTTTTTGTGGGAAAATTTTTTTAAATTTGTTGAACTTCCTAATTATACCATTTGTTCTGTTCACCAAGTCTAATGGAGAAGTTTAGTTGTCTTTTTTTAAAAAAGATTTTTTCATTATCCAAAACAATTTATTATAAAAGTAAAAAAATCCCCCGAGCTATTTGGAACTTTAATTATACAAGTTATTTATTCCCCCGTTTTTTATTTTTTAGATGATAGTGAGGAGAGATTTATCCCTCCAAATAAACCTTAATTTTTACACTCTTTTGGCGGGGTGCCGGGTGTTTTTATTTTTGTATTATATAATAGAGATGAATATATTTATCATTTTTTACTTATTTTATAAACCCCTTAAAAGACAGTTTAATTGATCCTTTTTGGTATTTAATATATTGCCCGCGGGGGAAAAATTTCAATATAACAAGAATTTAATAGGTTGACCATACACAGTTTTGAACGGGTTCATACGGTTTTTCCCCCCATTTCCCAGTCATCCTGTCATTTAAATAAAGCCGATTTTGTCCCTTTTTAATACGAAGAGATGAATATTTCGGCCAGAGAAAAACAAGAAAAAAGCCGGGTCATATTTTGTTAAAGAAACGTTTCTTGTCAATTATTAAAATACACCGCGCGTTACGTTCCTTTTACCCAACATCGAAGGGCTTATAAAGACCCATCATTCTGCTATCTATTCCAAAGTTCGTCCCCGACAATTAACTGACAAATACCGGTTCAATATAGTTTTACTAAGCGAAGAATCGCATTAATGTTTTACGAAGCTGAAACCGCCATCGATAAATAATCACAAAAAAATTTCTGGGAACTGAAATTTAATTAAAAGGTCGAAAAAGGATAGAGAATTGTTACCTAGATGATTTATTTTTCTGCCAAATAAAAAAAATTTCCCACCAACGACAAAAATATAATTTTTCTTGTACCACATTTATAAACAAACGAAAATTTATTTGACGTGTCGGGATGTATTTAAAAGTTATAATACGATTCCTTGTTAATTGGATATCTTGATTTTATTAGTCGTAAAGGTCCTTATAGGGTTGTTCGGGGGAAAGACACAACATTCCGAAAAATTACACTTTCCGCCCAAGTTTTCACACACAACATTTTTTTTTGTGTCACTTATTACCCTCGTGTTTATGCTGACAAATATATGAAGACAAAAGGGTTGGATCCTCTGCTGCAAGATTGGGAACTTTCCAGTTATTATAAATACAAAGGTCATTATACACCTCCGAAAAAAAAGTCGGCGGATTCTGAAATTTATAATAGTTGTTCATTTATTATTTCGCGGAAAATATATTGACGTGGAAACAAATACTATTTTTTCAAATCGGGAAACACCATTCTTTTGCCCTGGAGACCCTACTATCTTAAAACTTAAATTTTAGTGCTCTTCCTACAGACAGAAAAACAAAAATTAATTAGTATAAAAAAGTTGATGGGCGGGTCACTTATATGACGTCATAATTCGGTTTAACCCGATAGTTTCAACTTAAGAAAATGTTATTTAAAAGAAAAAAATCATTAGTTTTAATTTTAAAAAAAACCATTATAACAAAATATTTTAAAAAAAAACAATCTTTTTATTTTTTTAATGAACTAATATAAATGATGATCTATAAATTAGGACTCACGCATTTTTTATCGTTTTATTAACAGGAGAGATTTGTAGTAAAGGCGGTATCTTAACTAATCTTAAAGGTATCTTAAGAATCCTTTAAGGGCTGAAATGGGCCAGTTTGTGGAGCGAATGGCGATTCTCCGGTGTTCCCAAATATGTGCCCCCTTCCTAAAAATCGCTAAAGATTTGTACGCGTACGGAAACCTGCAAGACCCAGCTCGTTCAACTGGAGAATTCCATCGCGGCTCAAATGGTCACACAAACAGCCATTGTGCCGCATGGACGATTTAGATGACTCAACGCGTTGCGGCCCGCAAAAGAGGGTTTAAAAACGCATTTTACTTCGAGGTCGACAGCGAGCGTGTTCGCGTATGCAAACTTTTTTTCAAGAAAACTCTTCATATCACGGATAGGCCCATCAGGACTGCGATCGAAAGGAAAAACGATAGAGGGAGGGTCAACGCAGCCACAAATTCGCGAGAAAAACGTCCGAAGTCCATCGGTAGTCTTATCAAGGACGATATTCGAGAGCACATAAGGTCGATTCCAAAAATAGAAAATTGTCATATGGGCATAGCGGCGCCGGCCTACGCGTCGGGACGAATCTATATATATCGCAGCAAAACCATCAGAGATCTGCACCGTGATTACGTGAACGAAAACGGAGGGAGGAGAAGGAGTAGTGAATGTTCGGCGGATGGTGAGCCGCGGCGTACGTGCGGTAACTACAAAATGTACAACAGAATATTCAGGAATGAATTTAACATATCTTTCTTCGAACCTCGAATAAATCGGTGCGACGAGTGTTTAGCCTACAACAAAGCCAATGGAGCTGAAAAAGAGGAGCTATTGGTAAAACATAACCAGCATCTTGAGGAAATAAAACTGTTGCTCGAGGAACAAATAGACGATAAGGCGAAGGCTTCCGTTTCCTCGAGTGGTACCGATCAAGTCGTGGCTTACTATAAACTTCAAGACCCGTTCGTCTGTCTGAGGAGCGGTAGCGGAAGCGCATCCCCTTCATCGAGCTACTACGCGCCAAAATTAAATATTTTTAATTTTACGATTTTTGAGCCGAAGGGAAATTCGACATCTTGCTATATTTGGGACGATGAAGAGGGAGCTAATGGGCCCGCCGAGGTTGCTTCTGGCATTTTGAGGTTCATCGAAAAGGTATCGCTAAGAACAGATAAAGGGAAAAATATCGATCTCGTTTTCTATTCCGATAAATTCGGCGGGTCAGAGGCCCTCGATGACATCATCGCGGCCTATATTTGCGCCTTCGAAAAGTTTAAAAACGTTACATCCATAACGCATAAATTCGCCATTAGGGGACACTTTGACAACGGGAAACGATACTTGCGTATAAATTCGTGCTTCGATAAACTGAGAGAAGTGAATCTGAAATCCTGGTTAATTCGAGACCCAGAAGATTATATTTCCCGCGTCAAAGGAGCGATGAAAACCGAGGGTAGCTTCGCGATGCACGAAATGAATCAGCGCGACTTCTACGACTTTAAAGAAAGCGTCGGAGTTAATTTGAAGAATAATATCGAGAACGAAGTCTTACATCCCGAAGATTTAGCGGTATTTAGAATCGAAAAGGAGAGACCACATACCAATAAATCAGTAAATCAGTAAATCAGTAAAGCAATTCATCTATACCACTCCTCCCATCCAACCATGATCTATTGATCTATTGATTCGAGTAACATTTAGGTAGTAATTTTGCATAGACGTAGCATAAATATCATAACTTAGACTATCTTTCATACTGTTCAACGAATAAACAACGAATAAATGCCATCATTTCAAAAGTTTTAGCTTCAATAAAGTTGGCATATTCATCACATACTACAGAAGATCATGTGAATGTACAACAGCAAGCACTAGCATAACTATACATAGGCGATTTTACTGTCATAACATTAACAAAGCTAACTCCTTAACAACAGTAAAGAGGTAGTGTTACAAAAAACGTAACCTATTCACTTTTTTTCAAACATATCAATGTTGAATTTTAATATTATCATAGTGAGAATATTTTAACAAAATATTACTAAACAATTATCTGTGTGATACCGTATTAGCTAATTAACATACTGAAATGTGAACAAAGTCTGACATAGTCAAAGTTTCACATCAGTTAAAAGCTAACATAACATAATCTGAGCCTGAAGAACATAGATGGTTTAAAGCATCAAAACTAACGCATACTTACGTATGAATAAACTGGTAAATTAGTCAAAGCATACCTACCATACCAAGAATAAACTAAATAGTAAATACATACACTAATCTGCCTAAATCCAACTTTTCCTGCATAATCAATAACAATTTTATACATTGGTATTAAGTTATTATTGTAACCAATAAACTCTAATATAATCTTATCTCATGAGCCTTAGGCCTATTCTCATTACACTAATCAACCTGAATATTGCAAACATATTCTAGCATAACATATCTTGAGCTAAGAACATATCATGCATAATATATCTAATTTATGAATAAGACGCTTTCATTAACAAACTTTTTTTTTATGCTTCTTAACGGTATGGTAACTGAGACTGTTCATAAAACTTAGCATATCTTTCATTTTCTATCACATCTATGACATATCAATGTTAATTTAATATTAACATTGTAATATAAATGGTAACATTATCAAAGTACCCTACTTAATAACAGTAAAGTAGCTACCACTACCTACAAAACTTAATCTATAACCACTTTTTCAAACATAGCTCTAACACATCAATGTTAATTTTACATTATCATTGTAATATTTAAGAAAACAACTAAAATTTAACATAACCTAACCTAACTAACACACTAACAAAGTTTTCACATCAATAAAGTCAACATATCACAACCTGAACAAAGAATAAAAGCACAACAACAAACCTAACATATCTTACGCGCAAATAATACTGTTAGAATTAACAAAGTTCATCTTCTCGTCTTACACGAGTGGAGAAGAATAATTACTATCATTATCTTGTAACACGCGCAAATATGTAACGCTGTTTAACTAATTGTATATATAGTATATATATATATATAGTATTATTATTTATTATATATTATAATATAAGTCTACAAAAAATATATATATATATATATATATATATATATATATATATATATATATATATATATATATATATTTGTATGTATGTGTATGTGTATATGTATGTGTGTGTGTATGTTGTATGTATGCATGTAGGTGTGTGTGTATGTGTATGTAATGCATGTAGTATGTGTGTGTTGGTGTATGTATGCAATGTATGTATGTGGTGTGTGGTGTGTGTTGTGTGTTGATGTTGTGTATCGAACTCTTTGTTTCATGAAATTTGACTCTTCTTTCAAGACATGTGCTTTTGAAGGGGGAAAATACCTACAAACACGCTCACACACCACACACACACACATACATACATGCATACATACACACACATACACACCTACATGCTACATACACATCACATCACATACATATACACAATACACACTACATACAAATATATATATATTATATTATATATATATATATATATATATTATATCTATTAATTATAATATATTAATATATTGAGTATATATATATATTTTAATTATTATATATATATATATATATTTATAATTATATTATTTCTTAGTTTAAATCAGTTTGTTTTGTGGGGGAGGATATTTTGATAGATTATTATAATTTTATCTATTGTTATTGAAGTATGGAAACTGTTGTTAATATCTATAATCAGTTATTATTTGTTGGATTAAGTACATGTTAGGTTTATTTGTTTGCTTGCGTGCTTGTATTCTTTAGTTTCAGGTTTGTGTATATGGTTAACTTTATGATGTGAACTTTGTAGTGTGTTAGTCTTAGTGTTAGGTTATGTTAAATTTTAGTTGTTTTCTTAAATATACATATTACCATGATAATGTAAATTAACATTGATCGTGTTAGAGCTAAGATGTTTGAAAAAGTGGTTTACGATTAAGTGTTTGTAGTAGTGGTAAGCTATTTCACATGTATTATAGGTAGGGTACCTCTTTGATAATGTTTCATCCCGATTATAATTACAAATTTGTGTCATATTAAATAACATTGATATGTCATAGATGTGATAGAAAATGAAAGATATGCTCAGTTTTATGAAACCAGTCTCAGTTACCTTTACCATCGTTTAGTATTAACGCAATAAAAAAAACCAAAAGAGTTGTTAATGAAAGCGTCTTATTCATAAATTAGATATATTATGCATGATATGTTCTTAGCTCAAGATATGTTATGCTAGAATATGTTTGCAAATATTCATTGATTAGTGTAATAGATAGGCTAGGCTATGATAAAGATTTATTAAGTTTTGTTAAATATAACTATACCAATGTAAAATTGTTATTGATATGCAGGAAAAGTGGATTTAGGCAGAGTTATGTATGATATTACTATTTATTTTATCTTTGGTATGTAGGTAGCTTTGCTAATGTTACCAGTTTATTCATACGTAAGTATGTTAGGTTTGATGCTTTACATTATGTTCTTAGCTCAGATTATGTTATGTTAGTTTATTGATGTGGAAAACTTTGCATATGTCAGACTTTTTGTTAACATTTCTGTGTGGTAATTATGTTAGGTTCCGATGATCTTCTCCTTAAATTTGGAAAATATTTCTGTAAATATAAAATTAACATTGATATGTTTGAAAAATGTGAATAGGCTACTTTTGTAAATACTTTACTGTTGTTAAGGAGTTAGCTTTGTTATGTTTGCAGTTTATCCCTATGTAAGGTATGCTAGGTTTGCTGTTGTACATTATATTCTTTGTTTAGTATATGATATGCCAACTTTATTGAAGCTAAAACTTTTGAAATGATGGCATTTATTCGTTGAACAGTATGAAAGATAGTCTAAGTTATGATATTTATGCTACGTCTATGCAAATTACTACTAAATGTTTCTCGAAATCAATAGATCACTAGATCATGGTTGGATGGGAGGAGTGGTATAGATAGTTTGATTATCTGATTTACTGATTTACTGATTAATTGATATTTGGTAAAAACGTAAATTTTTACGTAATAAAGCATTAAATGAATGTTATTTTGGTAAAAGCAATTTTAAGTTGAACAAAAAAAAATAAATAAATATATTTAAAATAATATTTTTTAAATTAAAATAAAACTAAAAAATAATAAAATTTAAAAAAAAAATTTTAAACAAATTATTTTAAATAAATAAATGTTAAATCAACAAGTATTAAAAACAAATAATTTAAGCATTAGAAGGCAAATAAATAAATAAAAAGTTTTAAACAAAATAATTTTAATAAATAAATAAAAAAGTTTTTTAAAACAAAATAATTTTTTTCCAAACTAGTAATGTAATAAAATTTGCAATAAATAAAAAATTTTATTCAGCGAACTTATTTTGATGTCATTTTTTTTAGTTACCAAAATATTTTGTAAACTTAACTTATTGCCTCGAAATCAATGATCAATAGTTAAATAGATCGATTAAGATCACTGTGATCCGGATAGCGGAGGTGTGAGATGGAGGGTAGTATGGATTTATCTGATGTTCTACTGATTTACTGGCCTTTTATGGGTATGTTACAAACACAAATTTTTTTTAGTTTATAGATAACATAAAAAGAATATAATGTTTTTTAGAAAATAGACAAGTTTCTGCTAACAAAACAAAAATAAGTAATTACGAATCTTAAAAACCATTTTAAACAACAATTATATGAAAGGAATCAATAGATCTAATTTAGATGCGACATAGATCATGATCTAAATAGGATCACAGATGATAGGAGGTGATGGAATGAGGGTAGATTGCCATTTACCTGATTTCTGAGCTTTAGGGTATATGTAAAGAGTACAAAATTTTTTTTACGTTATAAACATAATAATAGAAAAATTTTTTAGTGTTAATACAAACATATCTTAAGAATAAAGACAACATACTAACATTTTATTTTGTTATGTTACTACAAAATATGACTTGAATCAATAGATGCAAAATAGATGTCAAATAGATCAATAGATCAGTTAGATCATGAAAGTGGTAGGAGGGTAATGGATTTCGAGTATTGCATTTACTGATATAACTGATTTCTTGCTTTTAAGTTATGTAATATGCGAATTTTAAGTTTATAGAACATAAAAGAATAAATTTTTTAGTAAAACAAAATATTTAAAAACAAATAAACAATATAAATAAATTTTTATAGTAGTAAAAACAAATGTTTAAAGAAACAAAAACAAATAAATAAAAAGTTTTTGTGTTATGTTATACAAATATGACTTGAATCAACAATATATCATTAGATCAATAGATCAATAGATCATGTGAAGAGGTAGTAGGTGTATGGAGGACAAAGTTATTGTGTTACTGGAATTTACTGATTTACTGCTTTAAGATATGTAAATATGCAGAGAGTTTTTTAAGTTATAAACATAATAAGAATAAATTTTTTAGTAAAAACAAAATATTTTAAAACAATTAAACAAATAAATTAAATTTTTATAGTAAAAACATAATGTTTAAAGAACAACAACAAATAAATAAAAGCTTTATTGTTGTTATGTGTTATAGGCAAAGATATGACTGTGAGTCATAAGATCAGTGAGATCATATAAGATCAATAGATGCAATGAAGATCATTTGGATGAGGCTAGGAGGGTATGAAGGGCAGTTTGTTTACTGATTTACTGATTTACTGCTTTAAGGTATGTAATATGTAAATTTTTCTTTAAGTTAATGTAATCTCGCGCGGATAAAAGAATAATATTTTTGTTATAGAGAAACAAATGAGTATTAAGTACAATACTTAAACAAAAATAAATTACATTTTTTATTAGTAAAAACAAAATGTTAACAAAGAGCAAAAACAGAATTGATTGTACATTTTTTCTCTTTATGTTTATTGAGGCAACTAATATGACTTAGTATCGAATGATCGAGATAAGATCAATAGATCATATAGATCAATAGATCATGGAAGAGTAGGGAGGGTATGGAGGGCAGGTTGAACTGCTATACTGATTTACTGATTTATTGCTTTCAGTGTATGAAAATATGGCAGGATTTGTAAACTTTAGGTTATAATAAGAATGAAAAAGAATAAATATTTTTAGTTATAATACAAAATTAGTTATAGACAAATTAAACAAAATAAGTAAATTTTTATAGTAAAACAAAATGTTTAAAGAACAAAAACAAAATAAATAAAACGTTTTTTTGTGTTTATGTTATAACAAATATGACTTGAAATCAAATAGATCAATAGATCAATAGATCAATAATATCAATAGAAGGGATGAGGGTATGGATGGCAAGTTTGTTTACACTGATTTTCTGATTTCTACTCATTAAGTATGTAAATAGAGACATAGTTGTTTTTCTTGATTTACACATGAAATTCTTATTTTTTAGTAGATTAGAAGGTAGTTTAAGGAGAAAAATTTATGCCAAATTTATTAAGTTTTTATAGTATAAACATAATACTACACACAAAAGATAAGAAAACAATACTTCGACTTTTGTGTTATGTTATATAATTGGAGAGAGTGACTTGAATCTAGATATGATCATATTATGTAATCATAGTAGGATTTCAATAGGATAATTAGATTCATGGAAGTGGTTGGGAAGCTATTTGAGGGAAGTTCCATGTACAGATTTTACCTGATTTTAGGTGTTGAGCATCTTAAGGTTATATGTCAATATTTGACAATTTTTTTAAATAGATATAAACTTAAGGAATAAATGTATGTTAAGTTATATAACTCATTTAATTATTTTAAGATTAAGAAAATAGAATTAAATTTTTAATTAGCAATAACGAATAATGTTTTAAGAGAAAACAAAAAACAAAATAAATAAACCATGTGTTTTTGTGTTAGATGTTATACAAAATATATCTTGAATCAATAGATCAATATGACCAATAGTTCCAATAATCAATAGATCACAGAAGGGTGGGAGGGTATGGAGGGCAGTTTGATTTACTGATTTACTGATTTCGGGTCTGTGATAGGCAGATATCCAAATTTTTCTAAGACATATTTCAACCTTTAAAAGAATAAATTTTTGAGTAAAAACAAAATTATTTAAAAAACAAATTAACAAAATAAATAAATTTTTATAGTAAACACATGTTTAAAAGAAACAAAACAAAATAAATAAAGTTTTTAGTGTTAATGTTATACAAAATATACCTTGAATCAATAGATCAATAGAATCATTAGATCAATAGCCCAATAGGATCAATAGATTACAGAAGGGTTGGAGGGTATGGAGGGCAGTTTGATTATTGATTTACTGATTTGATCTGGCTTTAGTATGGAATATGGTGAAAGTTAATGTCGCAATATAAGAATTTTTAAGATATAACCATAATAAGAATAAATTATTTAGTTAAAAAACCATAAATATTTTAAGCAAATAAAACAAAATATAATAAATTTTTTTATAAGGAATAACATATATGTTTTTAGAGAGTGAACAAAACTAAGAGATAAATATGAGGAAGTTGTTGTGTTAATGTTATACAAAATATGAGCTTGAATCAATAGATCAATAGATCAATGCCTCAATAGATTCAATAGATCACAGAAGGGTGGGAGGGTATGGAGGGCAGTTTGATTATCTGATGATTTACTGATTTACTGCTTATGGGTATGTAAAATGTTGCAAATTTTTTTAAAATATAAACATAAAAGAATAATTTTTAGTAAAAACAAAATATTTAAACAATTAAATAAATAAATTTTTATAGTAAAAACATAATGTTTAAAGAAACAAAACAAAATAAATAAAAGTTTTTGTGTTATGTTATACAAAATATGACTTGAATCAATAGATCAATAGATCAATAGATCAATAGATCAATAGATCATTAGCCCAATAGATCAATAGATCACAGAAGGGTGGGAGGGTATGGAGGGCAGTTTGATTACTGATTTACTGATTTACTGCTTTAAGGTATGTAAATATGCAAATTTTTTTTAAGTTATAAACATAAAAAGAATAATTTTTTTTTAGTAAAAACAAAAATATTTAAAACAAATAAAACAAAATAAATAAATTTTTATAGTAAAAACATAATGTTTAAAGAAACAAAACAAAATAAATAAAAGTTTTTGTGTTATGTTATACAAAATATGACTTGAATCAATAGATCACAGAAGGGTATGAGGGTATGGAAATCTATAGATGGCATGAAAGGTTGTAGGAGGGTATGGAGGGCAGTTTTGATTTACTGATTTACTGATTTTACGTTATATAGATATGTAAATATGCAGAATTATTTTTATTTTAAGTTATAAACATAAAAAGAATAAATTTTTAATAGTAAAAACAAAAATGTTTTAAAAAGTAATAAATCATTTAAATTTAAAGCAAAAATAAAAACATAAAAGAATAAATGTAAAATGAAACTTATAAAAAATAAAGTTAGAAAATTAAAAAAAATTAAAAAATAAAAAAAAAAATTAAAAAAAATTAAAAATTTAAAATTAAAAAAAAAAAATAAATAAAAAGTTAAATAAATTTAAATGAAAAAATAAAAAATAAAAAAAATAAAATAAAAAAATAAGTAAATAAAATTAACTTTTATAAAACACAATAAGAAACGGAAATGCATATATTAAATATGAACGGCCTTAGGAAAATCCCAAAGGCATGTCGGCTATTGACTTGATATATATATATATATATATATATATATATATATATATATATATATATATATATATATATATATATATATATATATATTATATATATATATATATATATATATATATATATATATATATATATAATATATATATATATATTTGTGTGTGTAGTGTAGGTGTGTGTGTTGTGTGTGTGTTGTGTGTGTGTGATTGCCCGAAATTATTATTTATGCATTATATATATTAGATTTGCAGTAAGCAAAGATTTATTATATGCGTTGTATTTTTACATTATATATATATATAATATATATATTATAATTATAATACAAGTAATACAATTTGCTGAAGTGTAGGGTGATGTTTGGTACTTGTATAGTACCTTAATTATCCAATCATAATTATTATATATATAATATATATAATATATATATATATATATATTATATAATATTATATATATATTTTATATATATATTATATATATATATAAATATATGTGTGTGTGTGTGTGTGTTGTGTGTGTGTGTGTAATGTGTGTGTGTGTAGACCATAATTATCAATGTATATATATATATATATATATATAATATATAATTACTATATTTATAAGAGGACATATTATATATATACTATATATATATATATATTATATATATATATATATATCTATATATTATAAGGTATACTGACATGTGTGGTGATGTGTGTGTGTGTGTGATGTGGTGTGTGTCGTTATGGTACCTGTGTGTTTGTATGTTGCTTATATGGCTTAATTATTATATATGATATATATATATATATATATATAATATAGTATGTATATAATCTTTCGTTTAATATTATATATTTATTTATTATGAGTATGGTGGGTGTGTTGTGTTGTGTGATGTGTATTTAGACCTAATTATCTTCAATAATATTATGATATTATATTATATAATATTATATATATATATAGATATTATATTAGTAATGTTATATTATATTACTATGAGTAATAGTATATGAGTTATATATGACTGTACTATTTAGTTTTATACTACTATATATATATATATATATATATATATTTGTGTGTTTGTGTGTGTGTGTGTGTGTGTATATATGCTATGAGAATAAATACGTCTTAATATTATACCAATAAAGTATATATATATATATATAGTATGGTTGATATAAGTATATAGTATTATGTGTAGTATCTATACTATTACTTATATATATATTATATATATATTATTAGTAATATATAATAGTATATATATATATAATCATATATATTATCCTACCTTCTCTTTCTTCCTTAACATTATTGTCGTCCTCCCTCTCACGTGACCTAAAATCTTGCTTCCTATTGGTCTACGAATTCGCCATCTTCGCCTCGAAAAGCATTTTAGAATCTCTCCTTTTTAGTGTCCAAACCACTTATCTTATCAAGTTTATTCGCAAAAGACTATTGTGTTACAATTGTTTTACGAGCACCACCTTGACTTCTGTAAACGTGGCTTTGTGGTGCTCTTAGAATCCTCTATGTATACCTTGTTCGAATGGGTGGACAGCAGGTGAGTAATTTCGCGTTTATGTTCTTTAAGGCCTTAATTTTTGTGACGAAATTCCGTAGTATCGTATAATTCGTGTTGTTGTGATACTTAGTGAAAAGACATTTAGTAGATAAATTAACCTTTATGTGTGCTTTACATTTATTTAATTTTAAATAACTTTTTAATATTTTATTCACTTATATAGCGAAGCTATGCGCAAAAATTTTATTAATTAAATATAATTGTCTACCCTAAATAAAATTCTTAATCATAAATAGAGAACGCAATATTTCATGCGTAACTTTTGTATTTCATATTGTAATCTCATTATTATTATTATTATTATTATTATTATTATTATTATTATTATTATTATTATTATTATTGTTAATTGTTTACAATATGTTAATTATGTTTATTGTTTCAATATAGATTTTGACACCCGAAAACGAGTTTTGTTACTACAGCCTTCTGCAACTTCAGTTACGTCCTGAACGTAACATTGGTGACCCTGGAGTGGTCACCCTGGAGTTTTGACGTACCTGTGATGCCCCTGAACTTTTGCCGTCGCTATCCCGGCATTTCTGCTACCACAGCATCCACCTACTGACGCAGGAAATCCATTTACTATATAATTATAACCATTTAATATTATATTACAATTCAAATTTTAAATAATATCTGGGTGAATTCTGGCCCAAATTATCATTTTCAAACAATCATTTTTACATCATTTCGGCCCATAAAAGCGGCCTAATATATATTTTTGTTAACATTGATATTCCTTTTTGTAAAAATTTACTCTGTTTTTGGTCTCCGACCACTATATTGCTCACATTTAGCTTTCGTAAGTTGCATTTTAGCTCGTTATCTCGCCAAATTTTTTTTTTCCAAAAAAATTTTTTTTTGTCATTTTTTTTTTTTACAATTGTATTATATTAACATTTATAAACCATGTCCCCTCCTACCTGCAGTGCTAGAAAATATGAAATGTTAATATCCCTAACAGCCTGCTACAAAAAGGAAAACACCTAACGTAAATAACAAAGCTATAATATAAAAAAAATAAAAAAAATCGATCTAAATGGACAAACATGCGTCTCAACTGCACCTTCAATTCCGCCTAACAACATTATGTGTATACGAAAAATCCACTGCCTCCGGCCTCGCCTCAAGCTCTCCGGCTGTTGCTCTAGCTCCAGCTTACTGCTCCATTCATAGCTCCGGCTGTGCTCTGGCCACAGCTTTTACGCTCATTCATAGCCTCGGCTGTTGCTATTTTTAGGGTCGTTAATACTTTTTATTTTATTATGAATGTTTCGCACAGCTTACGCTCCATTCATAGCTCCGGCTGTCGCCTACGCACAGCTTACCTCACATTCATAAGCTCCGGCTGTTCGCTCTAACGCAACAGCTTACGCTCCAATTCCATAGCTCCGGTGTGCATTAAAATTGCACAGATTACGCCCTCATCGCCATATTTTCGGCTGTAGCTCTAAACGCACAGTTACGACTCCTGCTTTTCCTCGCTCGCGGCTTGTCCGCTCCACGCACAAGCTCCGCATCGCTGTACGGCTCCTCAGCAGCCCCACACGCTTTCAATCTAGCCTCTACCGCACATGCTTCCGCAGCATTCCTGTTCCAGTTGTCCGATTTTCACCTCGAGCCAAAATAGGCAGCGTTCTTCATCTTTTTCTATTACCTTTTTCTTTTCTTGTGTAGCAAATATTCTACGTTTAGCCTCGAATCCGTGTCCCTCAAATCTATCCAATCATATAGATGTATGGTATCGCGCAAATCTTCTTTTACGCCTCGAAAAAGCAATTTTAGAATCTTCTCCTTTTTTAGTGTCCAAACCACTTATCTTAATCAAATGTTATATTCGACAAAAGACAGTGTTTTTACATAATTGTTTAACGAGCACCTCACTGTCTTCTGTAAACGTGCTTTGGTTGCTCTTTTTAGATCCTCTAAGTACCTTTGCCTCGAATGGTGATACAAGGTGAAGTAATTTCGCCTTATTTTCTAAGGCCTAATTTTTGTTTGTGCCATTCCGTAATCGTAAATAATTCTTTGTTGTGATATTTAGTTGAAAAAACATTTAGTGAAAATTAACCTTTATTACATATCTTATTTTAATTTTAAATAACTTTTTTAATATTTTAATTTCAGATTGTAAATGTGATGGTATGCGCACAAATCTTAAATTAATTAAATAATAATTTGTCTACCTCTAAATAAAAAATTCCTTAATCATAAATAGTAGAACGCAACATTTCATGCGTAACCTTTGTATTTCATATTATTGTAATATTATTATTTATTTATTATTATTATTATTATTTATTATTATTATTATTATTATTGTTAATTGTTTTTAATATGTTAATTAATGTTTATTATTTTCAATATAGATTTGACACCGAAAACGAGTTTTGTTATCTACAAGCCTTCTGCAAACCTTTCAGTTACGTCCTGAACGTTAAACAATATATACTATATATATATTAATAATATATATATTATATATATTATATATATATATATATATATATTTATATATTATTATTATAATACTATATATATATATATATATATTAATATATATAATTACAATGTATGTGTGTGTGTGTGTGTTTGTGTGTGTGTGGTATGTTGTGTGTTTGTATGTGCTTATACATATACCCCTTTTAAGAAAACAAATGATATATGACCTTACCCATTTACTTCTTCGTAATGTATATTTCCCCTTCTTGTTCATGTCAAAGGTCAAAAGAATTATGGGCAAATACAGTGTCCGTCTAAGTCATTTTAAATACAGAGTGGGTAAAATTAATATGCAATGACATTTCTAATCATATAAAATTTCAAGCCGCGAAAAAAATTGAAATCGTAGAAAAAACGCACTAACTTGCCGTTTTTAACGCGGTAAACTGCGGTGAACGAGGGCTCAGGCTCTGGATCAGGCTCCTCGATCCGGCTTCCCGACCTCCGAAATAAAATCTACGTTAAAATATATATATCAATCGTACCTGAAAAATAATAATATAAACTATCCAGCATTCCAGAAAATAATAAAATATTACCAACATTCCAGAAAAATAATAATAAAACATATCCAGCATTCCAGATTTTCCAGATAAATCTACGGGTTCTGGAATGCTGGAAAATGCTGATCGTGCGTACCTTAACTACATAATATATTATATATATTTATATATATATATATATATTTATTTATATTATATTTATAAATAATATATATATTATATAATATATATATATATATTATATATATATATATATAATATTTATTATATATATTTATATTAATTTATCTGTATATATAATCTTCCCAATTTGTCTAAAAATGTTATTAATTTGCTTAAGTTTTGACATTTAAAATGATTTTCTTCAAATGTTATTTAGTCAAAGTTATACATCATCGACTAGTGTGTGTGTGTGTGTTTGTCTGTGCCCTATTGTTTATGTATTGATGTGTGTACACTATAGAATTATAACCTATCAACCTTATGCTATATGATTATAACATTTATACTTCATAAATTCGAGATCGTTTAATTAACGTTTTTCAGAGTCTCCTTATTTCTCTAAGTTTTATTTTAAGTTTTACTTTCTTTAAGCAGAGTCATAATTTGAACATTTTAACAATAAGTTTCATTAGAAAATGCAGCTTTGCGTCGCTATAACTATTGATAAAGGGCTTTATCATATGTTTAGAAATATATATATTATATATATATATATATATATAATATATATATATTATATATATATATATATATATATATATATATAATATTATAATATATATATATATATATATATATATATATATCTAATTTATTATAATTATATATTATATTATAATATATATATATATTATATTTAATATTATATTATTATTTTAACTTATATTCATTCAAATGATTATATCAACTAACAGGCCTTTGCGACCTAAAATGTTCCTGGGAGTTTTATAGGTGGTTGTTTTATTGAATTTTTGGTCTCTCATAAATATCCATATCTAAGCATTCAATATTGCTTCAATCAGGTCTAGTTTTTTAAGATACATATAGACCGAGCTTCCTTAGATGGCAAATTTTTAGAGAGCTCAGTTTCTTAGCTGACCGCGGGAGGTGAGTGGTTAATGTTGTGTTTGCTTGCTCCACTTCTCCCACTAAGTGTTTCTTATACTTATTAATCTCATGACTGTTCTCTATCAGGATACAGTGTGTTTAAATAGTGTATTTCTAAGCTTTTTAATTTATCTTTTGTGAATTTTTTTGCAGGCAGATACATTAGCAAAACTTCTAATATATTTCATAAAAATGAATAGAAAGTGTAAAAACAGTTCTGATAGATTTTGTTATGTGTGTGGCAAAGTAACTTTTTTAGTGACCAGCAATGCACTATAACGCTGTTAGTAAAGTTCCTTTACAATGCAATATTTGGAATTATAAAGCTAGGAGTATCAAGATCAAAAACCTTATGGCTTCCACATAGTGCTGCATAGTCCTGGTATCAATTAGCCTTAATTAAGGCGCTGGTGTGAGTGCTAAATACCGAAAATCTGTTATGTTCATTTGGTGTATCCATATGGTGTGGGAGAGAAGGCAAGGACCATATTACTAGCTCTATTTTTGCATGACCATATCTCAAAGGTAGATAATTTTACTTTAGCGAATATATCTCCTATGACAAATTCTAGAAAGGTTTATAAAATCTTTTGGTAGCCCTATTGAAAATTTGTAACTGTGTATAAAAATAATTAGTGTATTATTCTGGTAGTAAGAAATTGTGGTTAAATTGTTATTATATATAATATATATATTATATATATATATATATATTTATATATATATATTATTTAATATATATATTATATTATATTATATATATTAAATTAATTCTATATTATATATATTATATATAGTATATTAATATTATATTAGTATATATTATTGTAATTAATATAATATATTATAATATATATTATTATAAATATTTATATAATTATAATATATATAATATTTATTATATATATATTATATTTTTATTTTTATTTATAATATAATATAATTTATATTAATATTATATTTTATATATATATATATATTATATATTATATATATATATATATATATTATATATATAATAGTAATACTTATATTTTATTATTATATATATATATATATATACTATTATATATTTATATATATTATACAATAATATTTTCCTAAACTGAAATTATTTGATTTTATATTAAATATAAGGAATAAATTTTCATCATTCTAATTGTCAAGGACTTATTCGTAGTAATTATCTCTTGAAGATTGGTCTTTGCAAATAGCAGTCTGAATATGCTTGCCTCTCTCCACACCATAGGTACACCAAATGACAAACAGTTCGTTTTGCCCTCACTCCAGCGCTTAAATTAGGCTATGATACGGCTTTGCGCACATTGTGGAGCAAAGGTTTTGTCTTGATCTCCTAGCTTTATTCCAAAATATGCATTGTAAAGGAACTTTACTAACGGTTATGTGCATTGCTGGTACTAAGTTACTTGCCACACACATAACAATCTATCAGGACTGTTTTTATACTTTCTATTCATTTTTATGAGTTTTGCTAATGTATCTGCCTGCAAAAAAATTCACGATATAAAGCTTAGATACACTTTAAA
>JABUQX010007835.1:0-49234 GCA_015478945.1 Trachelipus rathkii
GGGAGATATTACTGGCTAAATATAAGTTATGTCATAATAATATTTTGACATCATGCCCTTTTTGGGTATTAAATTTAGGTTGCTTTTTACTTGTTTCTATGAAATCTGTTAAAGGAAATTCGGATTGTATTTGGATTTCGGGGTTTTTAAGGACATGTTACATCCAATTGCTTAGTAACTATTTTGTATTGCTTTTTATTTTACTAAATGTCGGACAAATTGAAGATATATATATATCTTTAAATATAGAACATTATAATGGTCATTTTGTATTCAACTAGGTCTTTTCTAGTCTTTGAGGAATTTGGTGTAACTATGCCTAGTATTTGAATTACTGTAAATTGTTCATGAAAAAAATTTTACTAAAATTCAATAAAAATTATCATAAGCTTGACAACAGAAAATGTTGAGTTGTTGATATTATAAGATTTTTTAAGTAATAATATTGTGTTGTAGCTGTAAGCTTCGATAAGATATCCAGATAACTGTGTCTCCACTAAACGAATATTTCTTTAAAGCTTTAACTTACTTAAATTTTTCGTGAGCTAGAAATTTTTATTTGAACTCGTTAAATTATTTTAGTATATTTCAGTGAAATATACCAACGCTGATTCAATATCTTAGAATTATTTACCAGAAATTGTGGTATATCAATAAGTTCCATAGTTGTATATGTTCATGTCACATATAGGCATTAAGTTAAAAATTGTAGTTATGGTAGTTTATCTTACATTGTTAAAAATTTTAAAAAAAATATTGTAATATATTTAATAGGCTTGAGTTGAAAGAATTAAGTAATGGTTGAGCAGTACTATACAACGTATATTATTAGTTATATATTATAGTATATGATAATTTGTCGAATAACTATCATATTATATATATATATATATATAGTATATATATATATATATTATATATATATATATATATATATATATATATATATATATATCCTTTTGATAGGCCTGTGTATTTGTTTTAAAAAGATTAAAATTTTAATATAGTTTTATGTATTTGTTTTTTTTTATTTTGTGGTTTCCATGTATAATCTTTCGTCCCGATTATTTACATATTTTAAGTCTACACGATTGAGGCTTCCATTATAAATTCTATAGCTTTATATTTTTTTTAGATTTTATTTGTCCATGATTATCCAAGTATCATTTATTTAGCTTTAATTATATTTTTATTTCTTAAAACTAAAATTTTTCTTCAACTAGTCTATTTTTAATTTAACGCTCCCTTCCTCGGCTTCTATGGATTTTTTGATATTAATGTCACTTAATTATGGAGGTATATTTTTTTATATTTGATTTCATGAGTTACTTTGGTATATTATTAATTATCTCCTAGAAAATCTGGGATTAATTAAGATCTGTAAACATAATTTAAATAATTTTAATAGATAAAAAACTTTTTTTCTTCTACTATCAATGTCTTATTAGTAATCTATCTTCCTGTTTTATTTATAATCCAATTCAATGTTACCATTGTATCAGTATATAAATTAACAATTCGTATTACAAATGTACTTTGAAACAAACTTGTTGACATACTCTTAGTGTAATATATTACTTATTTATCGTCATTAAACTATGGTTATTATATAATACTTTCTATATATATATATATATATATATATATATATATATATATTAGTTAGTATATATAGTATAAGATTATTAATATACGTTAATTTAATGTATTGGTATATAGGATCGCCAAAACAACGTATGTATTTATATACGGTATATATATATATACTATAATATATATATATATATATAGTGTTATATAGATTAACTTGTATTCTCAGATAACGATAACCTAATAACTAAAGATAATCTAATTAATAGGTATTTATATATTTATATTTAATATTTATATTTATCATTTATATTATATATATAGCTGATTAATATTTTATCGTAAAATAAGATGGGATAAGGTAAGTTATTGAACTCAATTTCTCTACAATACTATATTGTATTTTAGATTATCATTTATCATTAAGTGAAACAGGAATACCACATATTACAGCTTCGTATACATTAGTATTATAAATACTCACAATACAGTTTACATTCACTTGCTCCTACGTATAATATTATAATTTAGTATTTAATTGATTATATATTAATATATGTAATATATATATATATGTTATATAAAGTTATATATGTAACTTTGTGATAATAATTATATTTATAGTTACATTTATATTATATCTAATGATATCTGATTCTTATAAGGTTATGTTAGGTTATATTTAGTCATTTGTAGGGTTGTTTATTATATTCTCACCTATAAGTTATATGCGGAGTGAGACAGTGTAAATGTATTGTTATTGGTTGGAATTTTAATATATGTATATATGATACTTTATTTTGAATTAGTGAACTAAATATAGAAGTCAAATAATCGTAGTATATATATATATATATATATATATATAATATATAATATATTATATATATATATATATATATAACTATATATAGATCTATAATAATTATATTATATATTAATTAATATATAGTATATTATATTATTAGTTGGACGAAATCAGCTAAATTACAGAGATGCGATTATCTAAGATAATATATTATAATTTATATTTTGTAATTATTTAATATAAATAAGTTTTGTTGAATTAATAGTTTAATAAATGTAAATAATAATATATATTATAGTGATATGTTAGAGATATTCTTAACTGGTATATATGAAAAAAAAATATAGCTTAAAATAAACGTCAACTAGTATATATATATAATATATTATGATAGCCTGTATAAGCAATCACTATATATTCAGTTACTTATTATATATATTACGCTTTTTGCTAATAGTATGAGTTAGTTTACTTTATAGTATATTATATTTGTGTATTATATATATAATTATATTCTGAGGCATGTATAATGACTTAAATCAGTAAATTTATATATGTTAGCTTATTGATGTGTATACTCATTCTTATGTTTATATTATACTATATGTGTTATTATATTTAAATATATATAATATAAATCTATATATATATAAGGAGGGTGATGATGATTTGTATGTATATTAAATATATTATATTGTTATAAATCTTATTAATATTTTTATATACGTTTAATTTATGTACTACAACTAATAAAAAGAATATTAAAATTATATATATTTATTTATATAGTAAACAAGAAGTTTGTAAAGAAATAATCTATTTTAAATTATGAAATAATAATAGTATAAAGTATTTTATTTATATTAAAAAAAAATTAAGAAATTAATACTATAAAAGTTTTAAGAAGTCATTAAAAATCAATTTACAACAATATAGCATATATAGTTATTTTTTATATATACACAGTTAAGAAGTTCCACCTTTAAAGAAAACCTAAACATGTTTAACAGGGTAAGAGCACTTTATTAAGGAGAGTGGCTTTTTGTACCTAAAGATTATCACCAACATAAACAGTAAATTAAAACACAGAATAGAGAGATAGCTGGACGCAGAAGCTGATTTAACGCTGGGGGAGTATTACATATATATTAGTTCATGTGGAACTAGAAGGCACCTTTAGTGTAACGAGATTTCCACAGAACAGAGGTGGGAGGAAGGAAGGAAGTACCGCAGCGAACTAGCCGAGAGTTACCAATATCTGTTACGCCAAAAGTGTCACACAAAACTCATGCGCAGATACTATTGGCACAACTTCTTTTGTTGTTTACGATGATGGTGAGTCAGCATTAAGTTGGTTAATTATTCGTGTTTTAAACGGATAAGTGGTGTGAAGTTGGTTTGTCACCTCGCTCTGATAAGCACCTAGCCTTAGTGCTTGGGTACCCTTTTTAGACATAAGGGAGATCATATAAGTTATGTATCAGCCTCCATATCAGTTTGCGACGTCGCAGATAGTGAAATTGAAAGTCTTTTAATATTATTGTGAATCAGTTTTTATAGGGCCTTTTAGTCGGCCTATTGATCATTATGATCTCTCCGTAGAGAGAAGCTCGGTGTGAAAACCAAGAATCCCCCAGATATAGAGTGAGGAGAATACACCATAGACAAAGGGCAGGTATTAGATGCTCTTCTTTGCTATATATGACTGGATGTTATTATAACGAAGAGGAAAAAAAGTCTCGAAGTCTAAAGAACAGAACTCCCAGATTCTTTGAGGCCGGCCTATCTGCGACACGTATTTGAGCATGGGAAGGCTGTTGAGTTGCCTCAAACGCAGAACAATTCTTAATATATGATTCTCTATGTTAAGGCCAGAATGTTTTTATTGTCAACCCGGAAGACAAGAGAGCCACTACGAAAATGAAGAGTTAGGAAATCGTTAGAAGGTGGCCTTAAGACGGATGAGATCTGTGGTTGTGGGAATGGTGTGTGTTTATTAAAGCGAATTGGAATTTGCACAAGTTTGAGACAATCCCAGCGGCGGAAATTGGTAATCCGAGGTATAGGAGCGATGAGATAGATATTTGGGAAAGATTAAGCGCTATATGAGCGTGCGTGACTTTAGAAGCTAGAATGATTTAGCGGCCGGGGCTAGAATTGGTATTAGTTTTGAAGAAGGTGATGGAGTTCCGAGTGATGAGATCGACATATAAGAGCAATTAGAATTAGAGTTTTTAATGTGCAGGTTGAAGGACTCGCATTATCAAAACTTGAAAAGTGTGAAAAAGTAGGAATATAAGTTGGAGATTAATACCATGGTACAGCACAATGCGGACAACACAATACTAATAGACAAGATTAAATATGAAGAATACTCCCCCATACAGAACAAAACATAGAAAAAGTGTTAATAAGCAGATTTAATATAGAAAAGGAGATTGTAGTTTGAGCATATGAAAAAAATAGAAAGAAAACCAGGGAAGTGTTTTCTCACATAGTGTTCAATTATGCCATAAAAAAGTTTTAACCAGACCACACATAGAAGTTCAAATGCTATATAGGAATATTTTATAAATTTACAATCCTTAAAGTCTTCTTTAAAACAAAGAAAAACAGACATGTAGGTTCTTCACACCGATAGTGGCTCAATAAGGAGGATTCAATATCATATAAAATTTATGTAAGATTATGGAAAGTAATTTCGCCAGTAGATACGCTTCAGTTGAGCCTGCTCCACCGGTGGATAGCTCGTAGATCTGGTTGATAAGTCAGGTTATGAATAGTGAATGAGAATATTTCAAGATGATTGAAGTTACATGAATAGAGTTAGAAAGGGGTTTTTTCAAAGATCAGTAAAATAGCATAGTATCAAGTTTGAGAGCTATATGCAGGGATTAAGTTTTGATAAAGATCAGAGCGTGGCTTCCTTTTATTGTTTCGGTGAATTTGGTAGTGGTCACATCTGTGCGTGCTTCCTATACCAGGGTGTGAGGGTAGAGTTGTTAGTATCATGACATATGTACGAATATAGTTGAATCGTAGGGGTCGGATCAAGTACAGGGAAAGACTAAACTCACCTTGCACTATAGACTCGGGGAGTGAACGCTATCGCTTTGTTAAGCAGGCCACGCCTTAATTCAGTTCAATAGGATTCCAATTGATTTTCAAGGCCATACACCTGACCAAATGTAATCACAGGCAAAGGCAAGGACACCTGAGGAGGAAGAGGAGGAAGGAAGAGGAATGAAGAAGAATCGTCCAGTTGAGTTAGAGGAAAATAGGAGGCAGAAGAATTGGCCTTTTCAGTTGTGAGAATTAGCAACAGAACCATCGATCGAATAAGAGAGGAACGGTAGATTTACAGAAGTTGTTAGAGATGTTTTTGTGAAAAGGGCCCAGAAAAATTTGTCAGTAGGATAACCCCCGTGTTACCCTGCATAGGGGATAAACGCCAAGTATATAAAACGGTATTTTTTACTATACGTACGATATATATATAGTATATATATTATTGTAATATAGTATTATAATATATATATTGCGTGATCATATATATATTAATGTAATAATTATATTATAAGTAGTATATATATATGGAATCAGGTATGATATAGTAATAAATATATATTATATATTATTACATTATATTATCTATGTATTTAATAATTTATATATAACGTATAATAATTATAATATATATGTATATATGATTAATATTAGTATTATTAATAGTAGATATATGTATTTGAATAAAGTGTATATAGATATAAAGTTACGTTATATTATTGTTTAATTTTTAATAATGGGGGTGTCCGTAGTTGGGGGTGGGGTAGTGAGTTTGTATATATTATATTAGTATAATATATGTTTATATATATGTTTAAATATTAAAGAAAATATAAATTTATATATTTTAATATTCAGGAGCATTTTTCGTTAATTTGCATATGTGCTTAGCAATAGTGTTACGGCGGTAAGATATAGATGTGAGAATGTAACACATGTTATTTAGGTGTCCCGAATTTCGTAGGCTAACACATCAAGACCCGTTGGAAGATATTGCCTTATTTACGAATTTTGTTTTACTTTTATGTTGTACACAACAATTTTGGAATCTAATCTGTGTGTGATGGAAGCTCGCTCATAACTGATTGGATCATTAAACAGAATAATAAATAAGCTATGTAGACAAATGGTGTATATATTACAATATAATTTGATTCACTCTATTGTGTGAACAGTGTATTATAGCCAATTTTAGCTATAGTAAATCATATCAATTTAAAGTGTTATTGTTAAGTTGATTGGACATACAATTTCATATATCAATTCAATACTGGTGGGCTTACACGTAAATGTTACTATTGGGCGTTCATAATTGTTTGTTTACAGTTTTTATAAAAGCGTGTCCAGTATTATGCACGTCCTAATTTGCTTATATTTTTTTTACGAATAAACGGTCTCAGATATAAGTTTAGACGAAATGGAATGTGACAGACTCATATGCATTTCTTAAGGTTCGTAAGCCACAGAATACACCACACAGACTAGATAACGATTTTATAATTACAGTTGACCTATTACAGATTTTTTCGTTTTTTGCGATTTGTGTTTTTTTCGTTGTTGTGCTTCTTCTTAAAGCGTATTGATTAAAACTATTGTAGTATATAGCTAATTATAATAATAAAAAAATTATACCAATTTTGTAAATGAATAGTGTGTTAGCGTTTCTGTATATGACAAGAATTGTTAATACGCTCTCACGGAACTATATTATGGCGCACTGGTGAGATGTAGAACCAGTTTTGAATTGACGATATTAGTATTCATTCAATAATTATAACGTTTTAAATATAATGCTTTACACAGATAGAATAATCTACCACTCAACATACGCAGATTCAATTCGTTTGTAATATAGATTTCCGATCTTTGTTTATATGTTGTATTTGCTGTTATAATTATAACCTACTATCGGATGGGCTTTACCATCGACACTAGCTGATCTCCAATTGTTTGTAATACAAGAGACGTAATCCATTTCTCGTGCTATGAATCGCGGTCGTTTTGTGCAGCACGAAAATGATTACGTGTGTGTGCTAAAAACCGATGAAAAGCCATCAATCTTACCAGGTTAGTAACAGAGCCGTAAGCAAACAATAATGACAAAAGCGAAAACTGGTTCTAGTTGTTCTAGAATAGATTCAGGTAAATTTACTTTCGACAATCGCGAAAATGGTGTCAAAATTACAAACTATTGAGAATGTTCACAGGAAACGGCTAATTATCGCATTTTTTATCCTATGTATCAGAAAACCATGTCGAGTTACCTATGAAAAGGTATCTTAGCTATACAAAACTCTCTTGGTTTGTTTGTATGTATATTGATTTACACTCTAAATTCATTCGTAGGATTGAAAAACGGAGAAGAAATCAAACAAAATAATTTCTATTAAAAACTATATTAGATTACGTCTTTTCCGTGATAATTGTTTTTGTAACCATCTCTACTGTTCTGTAACATGCTTTTAATAATATTTGGTGATATAATAAAAGACTAATAACAATTTTTCTTTAGCAATACTTTAACAAGTTAAATTTTATAATTTTGATTGAGTGTGACGGCAACTTTCCAACGACGACAAGAGTGACAGTGTTCCGAATAAAATTATTATTAGGATTGAAAGTATTGCGTTAAAATATATTACTATGTTATATTTGTATATATTATATATATAATAATATCCAGCATCTTTCCCTTGCCCTAAAATGGGGGGGTAGTAGTGGTGGGTATGGTTGATATATATATATTTGATTATCAAAATATACTAGGTAGTATTTATTAAATAAAATAAATTAAAATTAGATACATTTCTTTAAAGTTATATATAGTAATTAAAATAAAATGCATATATATGAATATTTTTTAGTAAAAACAATATAATTTATTAAATATCAATTAATTTAAATGATAATATATTTAAATAATTAATTAAATTCGTAATTATCCCGAGAGTATCATATATCATAAATACTATTATATATTAGTACATAATTGAATCACAGATCTAATTTTATGAAATGTCAGGTAGTAAGTTTATAGGGTGTGAGGTATATATATAGGAGGGGAGGCTTGAGATAGTAGTACTACGGGTACATTAATTAAGTAATCATATAGATACTATATATTGTAGGTAGATAAGTGAGTTCAGGGAGGTTTGGGAGGCGTGGGTAAGTAGGTACGTAGTAATAGAGCTCAAGTAAGTATTACCATAGATATAGTAGCTCCAGATGAGCTTATTATTGGAGGGTTGTTTATGAAATTTTATATAGACGCAATATGATTTTGGATTATCAGGTGTAAAATTAGGTATTCTGGCATTAAAGTTTATTTACCGGATACCGATGCCGATACTACTAACTCACAAAATTGCTGATACCGATACCGATACCGATACCGATATTCAAAAATCGACCGATACCACCGGTATACCGACCATACCGAGATTATAAAACCTTACAATGAAGTACAAGGTCCTACTTACGAATACGATATATCTGCTTCCATTCCTCTTTTTATTATTAGATATAATTTTTATTTATTTAGATAGATAGCATTGAGGAATCTTTACATTTCTTTATTTTTGCTTTAAATTAGTTCTTAATTTTTTTTAAAAAAAAAAATCTATTTATTCGAATGTTATTTTTATTAATTAAAAAAAAATAAAAAACTTCTTTATTTTTTAATTATTATTTATATTATTATAAAAATAAAAATATTATTCATACTGCAGGTATATTCTTGGTATCTAATGATATATTATACTTTATGATTTTTTTTTTAGAAATTCATTTAATATTCATATCTTAACGTTCGTCAGTTTCTGCGTTAATAAGTAATTATGATCGCCTTCCTTAACCAGAGTCTTCGGTGTATTGTTTATTCTAAATTCAGAGGATGTTTTACTTTTCTCATAGAAATAAACTGCCCTTTTTTAAAAAAAACTTTTCCTTCTCTTTGTTGTTTTAATATCAGAACATGTTAATCCTTCCAAACTTTTTCTTATTCTTGGGCCTTATCTTTTTCCATTAATTTTAGAGTTTTTTTAATAATTAAGATAGCAAGAACAAATAAATATAGTTCTCCAGTATATTAGCATTTTTGTTCTTGAAATTTACTTTGGTTTCATAAATTTTTTTTACCCATATTTTAAGCAGTTAAAATTGATTGTCCATTTATTTGTAGCAATTATTCCTAATCTTATTTTTTTTTTTTTTTTTTTTTTTTTTTTGTTTTCCCAAATTTTCACTAGAACACCCTCTAATTTACTGTATAACTTATTATTTTTATTCATTTACACTGAGAGTATCCTACATTTGCTTCCAAAGTAATAACATTCTTTTCAACACAGTTTGAAGTTACGCTGTATATACTTAAAACCAGTTGATCAGTTTTGTGTGAATAATGAATTATATTTTGGAATTGTAAAAGGAATGATTTGATTGATTTTAACTTATTTTTTTCATTGATTTTTTTTTTTATTATTTTTTGTTAGGAAGGAAAGAAAAGGAAAAGTTAAAATAGGTGCAACAAATTGCCTTAAAATTGTCAATTTAAGCTAATCTTATAGGTCTATGCTGAAAAAAAACATTTTCTCTAAATTTAGTGCTTCCATACCTTGAAAAATAATCAGACTTTCTTTTTTTTTTTTAGTCATGTTAACCATACCCTTCATATACGGTATGTAATTAATTTTAAAAATTATCTGTTTATTCCAGTTCCTTGAAATTATCAGATTGGCTGACTAGGCCTATCTGTTATAATAAAAATTTAGGTTTAAGTACCGGTATTAGATGGTAGTAGATTTTTAATATATCCATATAATTTAGTTCCTTCTTGTAGCCGATAATTATATAGATTGTTCCTAAACTTCTCACTATGTTGATTGTCCGAAATTTTTTTTTTATTTTTTTATAAATTTTTGCACACAAATTTTTTTTTTTTTTTTTTTACCAAAGACAGGAATTGAAGAAAAATTAGTTTAATGGCATTTTGAACCTGTTACATAACAGTAATTTTTTTATATATTGTAGACGACTCCAACTTTAGCTTAGAGATATTTATCTAAATTCTTCAATTTAGTGATTACGTTTTATAATCTATAGAGTCTTTGAGTCTTGGACTTCAAAATGGTTCATTGTGGCTAAAGCTTTGTTTGTTTATTTCTTTATTGTTGGAATTTTACAGAATTTTGAGTTCATTGTTCCAGAAGGTGCAGAACTGAAGGTTAGTTTAAACATACAGCTTCCGTTACATTGGGGAGTGAGAAGGAAGACTACACCTCCAAATAGTTTTTTATTATAAGCTAAAGTTTTTTTCCAATATACCTGCTAGAGTCACTTTAGAAAGTTGTGTATCTTGTTCGCTCAGGGTGAATGGAAAAGTTAGTTTATAAAATGACACTACAAGAGTAGTTTATTTTATTTAACATCACATACAGGAAGAAGTGAAGTCTCGCTTACAAACATGAATTCCCTCGTAGAGTTTCTCGATTTATACAACTATTTGTTTTGAACGTATTTGTCAAATTCCAGAGTTTCAGATACATCAATGCTTACTCTCACATTCAATGTTTTGTTAGAGTTTCAAACAGTGCGAAAATAGGGTTTGCGGTCAACATTTTCAGAGAGATATAGATACGCATCACCACTAAGAATGTTCATCGAATGTTAATTTTAAATATCACTTTAGACTTACTCTCAGTATCCAACAGCATCTATGAAAGTGTATATAGCGGAGCACCACTTTAATTTTAATAATTGACAGAGTTTGATTTTCAATGATATTTAGAATGGGTTAATTGTTACACGTTTAGAATGCTTATAGTAATAATTCTTAAAACCATAAACTATCGTAGCATAATTATTTCAGAAGCTCTTTTTTTTCCAGGAGCAGCGTCTATGAGTACTCGCCTCTATTACAATGGGAAAGCAAATCATAATCTTTCAAATATGCAATACAATTGCCTTTATATTATACCCTGCCCATCAGGAACACGCCATAACCGTCAGAGAAGTATACAAAATACTAATAAAGGGAATAACCACTCCTCAGAAGGTTGCATATTGATCCTGAAGTTGTTGGTAGCCATCACAATAATATTCCCTCTTTAGATTAAACCATGTTCTAATTTAGATATTCCTCATATTCCTCTATATTTTAATTAACATTGCTTCTTCTTCCCAGTTTTGTGTTGCAGACGAGATCTTCTTGGCGATCCAGTCCTTGAATGTTCGGTTTCTCCCAAACATGATTTTGGGGGAATTAATAGGGAACTCGTAGTGTTCATTTTAACTCAAACGCCAAAGAATTGTTATAACATAGAGTTTTATTTATTCGATCATCGGAGTTATAACCTGTAGCGCAAAATGTTTTAAACCGAGGGCTCTGGGCGCTAGGATTATTTTTGAACGACGCCGTGCTTAATACTGTATTTGGGTGGGGCAAGTGTTTACATATTTTATTTTTGTTTTCTGAGTGTAGAGAGGATATATTTTAAGAAATTTTTCTTTTTTTTTAATATGAGAAGTATAGGAGGGTAGCTCAGAGGCTCCGAGCTTGAGGAAATTTTAAATGTTGTGGAGCCCGTTCTGGAGGCTGGTGTAAAGATTTTTCTTAATCAGCTCAATCCAGCCCCCTCTGTTTTTTTATACTAAACCCATTCGAGAAGAGTCATCCTGTGGGCAGCAAATATCTTAAGAGCTTTGTATGTTAAATAATCATTATTCCCCACTAGCTTTTACGTATGTAAAAAGGCATAATGAATTTTTTTATCCTAAAAATATCTGATATAAAGTCCGTATTTCTTGTGCATATATACTTAAATTCAGATTGCTTTCAAATGTCACAAGGAGGAGTTTGTAGAATATTTTGTTTAACAGTTCAAACTGCTTTCTTAATAAAAGGCTCAATTGGATACATATCTCAAGACAAGTTATGTATAATTAGTATGTGCTTGCAGAGCGCTAAAGGGGACAATCGTGGGTGCTACCCCCCGAAAGTTTTTTTTAACTCAGTGGATGATTATTAATACTGGTCATCAGTATTATATGTGTTATCTTCCCAAAGCATTCAAGTTAATCTGGTTCTCGCACCAAAGTTTGGCTACGCTAATTATCTTAAACTGGCTTTTGATACACCCAACCTAAGAATTTCTTGATAACTGATATTTTAGACATGGTATTGATGAATTCTCTCACACACACCATAACAGATTTTTGTAATGTGCTTTCTTCGTTATGTTTCAAATTAAAATGCAATATATTGGTTTAGATTATCTTCGCCATGACAGATTTCCTTTTTTTATTTTCTATTTAGGGAAGATACCTGTGAGAACATCACATTGGGGGGTCCTTTCCTCCCTATCTTCGAGTAGTGTATCCTCTACGTTGTGGAAAGACACTCGTAATATCTATCTTTTAAACTTCCAGTCACTTCGATCTTCACTAATTTATCTTCAATTTCTTCCTTGGGTCATCATGTATTAATCTTATCTAAGATCCATGTCCTCTATATAACATTTTATGCAACTTTTGTGTAAGATGTCGAGATTTTTTTTTTTTTTTTTTAATATATCACCAGTGTAGGAAAGTAATTAAGTGCTCTGACACGGCAAACGAGCCTCTATATTACAGACGGAGGGGGTGTGGCACGCCTCATAAGTAATAATTTATGTTCCTTTTTATCTATTTATGAGAAGAAAGGCACAGCAGTGAGGAATCACGTTGTCCATCTTCTCAAAAGTGGTTTATTTTTAGAATTAAAAGTAATTTTTTAATAATTGTAATTCTTATATCTTGTACAATCAACTATATTAAAGAATTTATTATATTTTCAGATTTCAGTTTGTCCAGCACTACATGAAAATATATTATCTTGTTGGAAAAATATATTATGTGTGGGGCGTACTTCTGTTCATGCTATAATATGATAGTGATTATGTGTAGAATTATAATAATAATGATAGTGATAATAATTAAATGATATATATAGATAGTAATAATAGATAATATATAATAATAATAATTAAATTTAATAATAATAATATATAATAAAATATAATAATTAATAATGAGTGATATAATAATTAATAATTAACTATATTTAGATGATTATGGTATTAGATGTGATACTGAAATGCAGAAGGTATATACATTGAATTAAAGATATATTAGATATGAGATAATAGCAATAGCGCGGTATATATAATATATATAGATTTATATATTTTATCATTATGTTTAATAAAATATCTTTTAAGAACAAAGAAATTAAGAATTCTATATAATATATCGTGTATTATTTATTATTTATGTTATAAAGTATTAAATTTATATTTTTTATTTGTGAGTGAGGCTCACTGACTATTATCCTCATATAATTTGTTATAATATATTGTTCGCTGCGACGTGATTGCTAGAGCTGATAAAGGTTATGTATATGGTGAATTTATTGTATTAGTATCACGAAATAATACTTATACGCGTATATTGTATTTGATATTTTTTATATAAATTAAGTTATTTATTTTTAATTTATTTACTTAATCGAAGAGCTGTGTTAAACCATGAGTATTATTACGATTATGCCAGCACGCTACGCACTACACATAGGAAGCGAGGTGCTTACCCGCTCAGTGTTCTGTATCTCATAGATTCAGGCAAAGTCGCGCATGTTAGAGATAGTTCTCTCTGATTTTTTTTTTTCTGTGTTCGTTATTATTACTAGGTATCCTTATTTCGGACGTTAGCCAAAATTTGACGCATTATAATCGCTAGTCATCCATATATTATTTATCGCATTGAGGAGACATGAGCACCGATTAGTGACAGGCGAGTTGATATATCCTAATGAGATCAATATAATAACAAAATGAATATAATATCACACCATATAAGGCTGTTTGTTATATATATATTGATTTTCACCAATGTCTATAGCTATTGTATTTATGTATTAAGATTAAATAATACTATATAATGTATATATATGATAACTAACATAAATAAATATATTATTTTAATGATATTGATTATTAATATAATTTGTTTATTAACCATAATCTTTATTTGGAAAATATTAAATTTTGAGTATTTATATTTATGATATATATATATTATATATTTAAAAATTATTATAATGATATATATATTATATATATATATAAATATATATAATATTGATTTATTATAATATATACTATATATAATAATTATATATATGTAATATTAAATGATATATAATTATATATATATTAATATATATATATATATTTATAATATTTATTTATATATAATATTTAATATATTATATATTATTATATATAATAATATATATATAATCATAATTTTAATTAATATAATTAAATATATATAAAATTATATATAGATATATATATAATATGGAATATAGTATATAATATATATATAGTATATATATATATATATATAATATATATTAATATTATATATATATTCATATATTTAATATATATTTATTATTATATTGATATTATATTAATATATATATATATATAGTATATATATTATGATATTAATAGTATATTATTATATATATGAATATATATATTTAATATATAATATATAGTATATTATTATATATATATTATATAATATTTATATATTATATAATATTTTACTTATATATAATTATATATTTAATAGTATATATATTATATATTTTTAATTATATTATATATATATATATATATTATATATATATATATATATATATATATATATGATCATATATATAGTATATATATTAATAGTTATATATATATATATATATATATTATATATTATATATATATTTTAAGGCCATATGACCCTTCATAGAAAAGCAGCATTCACATAATTCTCAAAAATATCAACAGCTACCGGTAAGGAATTATAGCATATTTGACTGGAATTCACTGGCAATAAATTTTACTTAAAAATGAAGATATAAAAAAAAAAAAAAAATCAGCTATTCTGCTGTGATGCTTATTAAAGGGAAAACTTTTGGAATCACTGAAAATTTTAGTTTATAGCATGTTAAAAAAAAAAAAATAAAAAAAAATATATAATACAAAAAAAAAAAAAAATATATTGTCTATATTTTTTTTGGGGGGTGCTGGGATTTATGTATATATATTATATAAAAGTTAATTATAATTATAATATTATATATTATAATATATGTATGTATAAATATATATAATATTTAATATATTATATATATTAGTATTATATAATATATAATTATTTGTAAAGGTATTTAACGGCAACACCAAATTTAGGGGGCTCGAGTCACGACGGGGAACACATGAGGGAACGTTTTCCCATATAACCACGTAAGGGGAGGGGCGGAGGTAACCCTACTACTGCAGATCAACCCCTAAATACCAAAGGCCCGGGGGGTTCCGGAGACCCTGCGTCGGAGGGAGGATTTAGTCCTACCCGTAGTTCCACTTATAAAAATCTACGGAATTTGGAATGCAGGAAAATGTCGTTCGTGCGGTATATACTACTATATATAATATAACCCTTGGGGTATTCTTAACTTTATATAAACTCAACACAATAACAAAATTTAGAGTAGTAACAGTTCCAATTATATTTTAACGAGTATTAACCAATAATAATGTAGTCTCGTAATATAGCTCTCTATATACCATATTACTTAATTATAATTAAATAATTTATATAAGCTATTAATTTATTTTAATATTTTTTTATTTGTTTTACATTTTCCTATGTAAATTTTTACCAGGATTCTACTTGATCATAGTTGGTTATATTCCTTTTCTCCCAACCCATAGTTGTAGTTAATATTTATAGTAATATAATTTATTTATTTGATTATTTTTTTGAATTTTACTCTCACTTGTATCTACGTCAACTTTATATAAATATTGGACAGCAGCTTATTCACAGTCAATTACTCACTCATGAGAGTATAATAGCTTGAGTTGTAGTTTTTTAGAGATAATGTAGCTGGTGGCTCTTCTAGAGGCTAGACCATAACATATATACTATATATCATATATTATATATATATATATATATATATAATATATATATTTATATATTAATATTAATATAGTTATTATTAATATTAATATATAATAATATATTATATATATATATATATATATAATATAATATTTAATATATAATTTATTATATTATACTATATATATATAGTATTATATTGAAATGATTTGTTTAAAACCGCCAAAGTATATCTCATGATCCATGATTTTCACAAAACTACATTAAGCTACCATGGAAAAGGAAATTACATTGTGTTAGTAGAGATCTACGGTAACATAGTGCGGGAAAAATGTTTAAAAAAAATAAAAAATATATATAATAATATATAATAATTATATATTATTAATAGTATATATATGATATATTATATATATATATATTAGTAATTATATTTATAGTATATAATTATTATATTATATATATTATATTATAATATATATTATATAAATATATATATTATAATTATGAATATAGTATTATATTTATATATATTATATAAATATTTCAAAACGATATCAATAACTACAGTGCGAAAGGTGAGAATTACATCATTTTGGTGAATCCTTGTAAATATTGTTATGATATCGGAAAAATGTAAATAAAAAATTATTGTTAGTAATATTTATATAAGTATATGATAATATTATATATATAGTAATTCAATATTATACCACTTTCGCAAATAAATATAAGATATAGTGAATAATTATACGTTTAACATTTAATGAAATTTGCCAAAATAGATGTTTCTAAATAGGTTCAACTATAGTCGTGTAGTATGAGCAAACGAGTAGCACAAGTGCAGGAGTCGCCTCTGATATATAATATATATATATATATATATATATATTATATAATATATAATTAATATATATAATATAAATATAATATATATAAATAATATATATTAGATATATTATATATAAGTATATAATTAATTTAATATATATATAGTATAGTATTATATATATAATATATATAATAATATATATATTAATTTAATATATATATATATATGGTTTAAAATAGAAGTGTTAAAACCATAAAATTTATACCTATATCATCCTCAACTCATCAAACTACTAATAGTCATACAGGGAAAGGAATACATTGTTGTGTAATCCTGCTAAAATTTTTTATTGGCGGAAAACTGTAGAATAATAAAAATCTGAAAACTACAATAGTTACAACGAAAAGGAGTACATTTTTGGAGTAATCCTTGTTATAAAAATTTTAGTTGGGAAAAAATTGTCAACATTAAAAATATAAAAAATAATAAATAAACACTACTATTAGCTATGTTTTTAAGGAAGTGCAGGGGACATTAGTTAATATATACTATACTATATATATATTTAATATTAGATATATATATATATACTATATATATATAGTTATATTATAATATTAAAGTTATATATATATAATATATAAATATATAAGTATATATATATATCTAGTATTAATATATAATATATATATATAGATAATATTAATATAATATATTATATTTAATCTTGTAAAGGTATTACATATATGACTCGGCCAATCGTTAAGGTAGGGGCCTTCTGAGAGTCCGAGACGGACACTCTAAAATAGGGTGGAACGTTTCCATATACCTACGTGTAAAATGAGAGGGGCGTGAGAGGATATTAACCCCCGCGACACCCAATAACCAAAGAGTGGGGGTTACGGAGACGCTCCCCGAGGGGAGGAATTATAGTCTTACCCTCTCCGTAGTTCCCATCGAGAAGGCTGAGATATATCACAGATCACTACCTGCCTATGCGTATGGGTGGTATTATTTATATAAGGATAATAGTATTTATCACCTTGGTGAGTAATTCTATTTAGTTTAAAACAAAATAAGGAAATTTTAAATAGAAAGTCTATTATTTTAACGAGAACCAATAAAAGGTCCTAAATAGGCTCTCTAATCATATATTACTATTATATTAATATATTATACAATAACTATTTATATTATTTTTATATTAAATTATTTTTATTAAATTAGTTTCCTAAATCTAAAATTTTATGTGTTGATGTTGTATTCCTTTTCCCTGTAAGCTATTGTAGTTTTTGAATTTTTATTTTTTTATACATTTTCCGCACTAAAAGTTGGACCAACATTTCCAGCCAATGTATTCCTTTTCTCCGGTAGCTTGTTGTCGTTTTTTGAGATATGGATTGAGATATTTGTGGTTTTAAAACCTGAATTTCACCTATATATATATATATATATATATATATATATATATATATATATATATATATTATATATATATATATATATATATATATATATATATATAGTATAATATATATATATATATGATATATATATAATCAGCTCCGAAAGCATCATGCATCAATAATAATATAATTAATTAATAATAATACATAATAATAATAATATTATTATTAATTATTTAATTATTATTATTATTATTATATTATTATTATTATTTTTATTATTAATAATTAATAATAATAATAATAATATAATAATAATAATAATGATAATAAAATAATAATAATAAAATAAAATAATAATAATAATAATAATAATAATAATAATAATAATAATAATAATAATAATAATAATCATAATAATAATTTTTCTCACGTTACTTAACATAGTGACATTTACATATATTTTTTTCAAATATTAAAATTACATTATTTATCCAAGGGGTGCAAAGTAATCATTAACTAATGGTTACGTAATATTAAATATATGATTTATACATTCAGAGATAAGAATTGTCGAAAAAAAAAACTTTTTATTAACATTAAACTATAAACATTTTGATGAAATTGGATTGTCGGGAGTTTGGAAAAAAATCACGTTTCCATTTTCGCAATTGGGAGTCCGGGAGTCGTTGTTTTGTAAAATCGAGCCTGCGAGGTCGGAGTCGGCGAGTCGTGTTGTTTGTAAAAATTGACTCTGCGAGTCGGAGTCGGAGTCGGTTGTTTTTAAAATCGACTCTTGGAGTCGGAAGTCGGGAGTCGAGTTTTTTTTTCTCGACTCCCATCCCTGATATATATATATATATATATATATATATATATATATATTATATATTTATATATATATATATATATATATATATATATATATATAATATATATATATATATATATATGCATATTTATATATATAGTTTTGATACAGCCTTTGTCTACTTTGGACTGGTGAATTATCCACAATTACTGCTATGAGCATTAATATTTTTGATTTTAGAATGTATAAATAAAATTATACACATTGTATACTGATGTCAATATCAATATGAGCTGAAAAAGTAAAGTCTCCTTTCAGCAAGTCCATGTTCCTTGCAGCCTTGCACCAACCTTTTGCCTTTATTCAACCCATTAAAAATAAGGTTGAAGTTTAGTTTCAGTGAAACACTTTCAATTTCTACTCTTAAAGAAACCAAGAGTAACAAAATAAATGTAAATACATTAGAGAAAGGCTAATTAATTTAGGTAAAACTTTTGTATTGTAGTAGAAATACCAAAAACCTAAAAATTTAACTATGAAAAGATATACCTCTTATCATACATGGAGTATGCCATTTTTTAGATTGATATATTGAATGGTTGATATATTGATACATCATCAATAGACATATTCACATACTACTTTCTGAAGTCAGTAGGTGTGAGAATACAAAATTGGTCAGTAGTGAATGATGTCCTAGGGAAACATTTTAAGATATTCTGAAAGTCAGGAAAAATTCCAATAACAAGTCAGTGTGAGTAAAATTTATTAAAAATTTTCAAAGGATAACAATATGGATAAGAAATGACCATTGGAGACCTATCTAAGATTGCTCAATATTTATTGTATGATATATATTTTTATTTTACTCACTTATCTAGTATAAATTGTGGAATGATAAAGAGATGATAATTTTGATTAAGTGTAACTTGAAAAAGGATTGGGTGATAGCAATAATGCTACAATTCCAATACGAATCTATACGTTCATATCTGTTTCTTTTTATAATTTAGTTCACTTATATTACACTTATGATAGCTATTTACTTCCTATTGTCATTCTTTACGTGAGTAGAGGTTGATCCAAGTTCTATTACCTATTTTGATTGAAGGTGATTGGTATTAGGATGTGTTTTAGACTGAATGACTTATGACCTTAAATAGCTGTTTATATCTTTTATTCTATTTTTATATAGGGATTTATACTTTTTAGAGGTGTATTTTTTTAAGGTTTGAACAAAGTGATTATTCTGGTGATTTTGTGTGCAGTTAAATGAGATAGTAATTATATTATTATTTATGTTTAATAAATGACTTTATCAAACAAAAAGATACTATACATTTAACGACCTGAGTGTTGTACTTCATAACTGATAACCTCATCAGTATTTTACAGGTGTTGGGTTATATATAAGTATAATATTTAAAAATGAGACCTGATAGTTCCATAGGCATAACTGTGAGTGAGTATATAAAGTGAGTTAATGTATAAAAGAGTAAACTTTGATCTACCTATAAACTAATGGGTATATATCACCAAGCTAAGAAGTTTACACACATTCAATAGATGAGGGAAACTCTCATTGAATTTATAAATCAATAACAGATGGATACAACTCATCATCATTGAAAAACTTTTTCATTACGTGTTAATAATAATATTACTAATATATATAGTTGAATTCGTGTGCACTGAGAAATTTAATGCCATCGCCATCTATATACTTGCTATCATTAACTCAAGCCAGTTTGTAATGACCCTGAGGTGTATTTTAATAAACCACAAAACGCAGTTTAATCAATTCGATTATTCCATCGTTTTTGCATTAAAAGATGATGTTACAAGATCTGAAATATACTATAGCTCTTAAAGGTGGTGGATGAATAATAATATAGTTCTTTAGATAAATATATACTATCGAGTGTATAAGATTATTATAGGGGAATACATTTATAAAATTTAAATGTTTCCATATATAGAGTAGTGCGGTAGCTTCTAAATTTTAAATAATATTGATAGCCTGATGAGAATGTAAATTATGTGAATTAACCTCAATAGGACTATGCCCTAATTTTTCTATGAAGAAAAGCACAATCACCTACTTTGCTAAGTGAGCCTCACATTCTAGTACCCCTTGATCAAAAATGTCAAAATTTTTTTATGATGGTGATTGTCTTATGCTAAGAGGTCATTAGTGAGTAAAGTTAGTTTATTTTTCTTCTATAAGTATAAAACCCTGGGAATCTATAATGTTATCTATTTATGGTGAGAATTGAGTGCTATATTATTAAGAGATTAGGACTAGATATTTTCCAGCTATGGAAAATGTGGCGGCAGTGGTAAGGAGGAGGTTTATCTCATATAATTTAACAGTACAATTTTAGACTTTTTTAGTGATAAGAATCTGAAATATTACATAAGTCCTGATTTTCTCAAATTGACAGTGCACAATATGCTATTAAATATTATATAGATTCATCTATGAAAGTATTCAAATTAAGTTCTTATTCACTACAAAATGTTGAACAAATGTAAGTTGCTGCCTCATAGGTATCTGATGAAATCAATCATCAAAGTAAGTCAATAAAAAGAACAAGATAAGTGAAGAAGAGATATCAAGAAATGTGTAGAATAAAATTAGATAATATTACCATACATGTCTATAAACTTGAGAGTACACGAGAAATAGATGTTAAATAAACTGGAAAGCTATGACAGCATGAAGACGCTCACTCTATTATAACTAATATCAATAAAATATATCAGAAAATGCTGTAGCATAAAAAGGTTAACTACTACTAAATCTCCCCAATAATTATAATATTTAGAACTTTTGGTGATCATACAAGTGTAAGTGACGTTTATGTTACTTATATATCACTATAAATATATTACTAGTACATATGATTAAAATGTAAGCTTTTAATTTATTTTCTTTTTATATAAATAAAACTGTTTACTTTTAGAAAAATAAAAAAGGAGTGCGTTGGACGGCTATTGGGAAGGTATAGTCTGATTAACTAAAAAAAAATGTTTTTTTTAATTCATCCATGATGATGAACAGTTTCTAAAGTAAATTTTCAATAATTTATTGTATGAACTGAGTAAATAGGTTGCAATAATGATTAATAGATATTTTATACGCCAAAAATAACGAACACGCTGGTTAGGGAAAATTTGCGGATTTGGTCAGGGAAAGTCAGGGAATTCAAATTCAAAATTTCAGAGTGAACCCTGAATAGACATATATTTATAGTCTAGTGATGTGCCAGAACTGAATCGTTGGCCAATACCAATACCATTGATGCTGCTGCCAATACCAATACCTGTGCTAAATACCAATACCCGAAAAAATGGCCAATACCAATACTTTGGCACCTCCCTAATTTATACCAAATTGATATTCAATAAATATTGATATGCAGTGTAAGAGTAAATGACATCACTCATTAATTGAAGGGACGGAGTCCCCTGTAGATAAATGTTTGTGCCATGCATTCAAAAATATTTTTCATTCTATTGATATGTCAGTCTATCATTTATTATTGTAGTAATATTCAAAATAGCACTCTCTGTGTTCGATGAAAGGCATGTTTTTTCATATTAAAATTTTTAGGTTTTTGGTATTGTATAAAAATCCTTTTCAGATGTTTATCTGACTTATTACATATTATGCTTTTATGTTGATTTTGTTTTCGTAGCTTCTAGAGAGTAGAAATTGGAAGCTTCACTGGAACTTCAATTTTTACTAAAAATAATTATTTTTGTAATCAAACAGGCCTATTTAATTTAATGTTCTAAAAATATGTACATTATTAATCCAAAATTATCATAATTTTTTTTTTCTTAGTATTTTAATATTGAATAAGATCATTTCCTGAAAGTAATTTTATCAGTTAAAATATTTAGAATGAGTCATAAAAAACTTTGAAAGGATTAATAGAGCACTAGTTAGTTGCAGTGGAGTCTCCCCAATTTCTTTCATTGTAATCTTAAAAATTTGCTGCAATGCTAAAATGAAAAAGTGAAATATTTAATAAATATATTAATTGAGGTGAGAGAGAGATCAGGTGTATTCAGAAAGGGAAAATGGAAAGTGGTGGTCTCAAAAACGACCGTAATGGGACGTTGAACAAAATTTCTCTCTCAACCAGGTTTGGTAACAAACAAAACTATTTGAACAATTTTAAAATAGTTCTTAAATAAATACTGCAACTGCAATGATCGTTACAGCGACAAAGGCGCGGCGGCTTTCGAACAGGAACGTCTAGTCCCTTTTCGGGAGCCAAAATTTTCTAATTGTGTAGGGGTGAGGAGGGAATGGTGGGTATTTTATACATGGGAAAATCTCCGGGGAAAAAGTGGTGGAATTTTGGCGTCCCAATGAATAAAATAAACTAAAAATATATTCCCAAATAAAATAATTAACCACATAATTGAAAACTATCTAAGACTAAATTATAAACCAAGGTGAACACACCCTAGGTCTTCTGAAGCAAAACCAGTGACAACGAATGTGGCTGAAGCAGAATCCCCAGACCAATGAGAGATTAGCCTTTCTCCTAATTTTTTCGCGCCGCTACGCCCCTCTAAGGTTGGGGCTGAGCCTCAAAACTTAAAATTGGTCGTAGGTAGACGAAATTCACAGGGTGCATAAAAAAAGGATGGATGAATTAGATTACGGAGTCTGAGTTAAGTGGCGGAGCAAATAAGCCGTCTCCGAATACGTAATTGAAATCGGACTACAAACACACAATAGGTATTGGAAACGAGAGGACACATGGAAGAACCTCACCTCCTGGTTCAGAGAGATATAAATGCTAACGAGCAATATTTAAATGTTCCTAACTCTCCCAACTCTCATTGTAAGCAAAATGTAGCTATGAATGCATTCACAAATCAAACACACTCACACACCAACACACTAGATAGGATGCAAAATGTTTCTTGTTTCCATTTCAGATCTGAGGTCACAGCAGATGATGAGGTTTTATCACCAGATGGCATGGATGAGAAGGATTTTAATGGTACATCGGGAGAAACGATAGGTTTTGTACAAAATTTTACTAATCATTGTTTCTCTCAACAGGGTTTCTCCCATTCAAGACTCTCAACATATTCTCACGGATCAGGTGCCTTTTAATGATATTTTTAACCCAATTTTTAAACCATTATCTTTTATTAACAAGGTTAGGCAGGTGGGAATAAACATTGAGGATACCGGAAACAGAAATAGTAGTAGCGCAAATGACTCAAATCAAAAATCCATTACACTAGAGCCCTCACCCCAAATGAGGGACAATCCTATTGCCCATGTCAGAAATAGGATGTTAAGTAGAACAAAGGAAGTAAGTAGAAGAACAGCATTTGCATACACCACAAACAATGTAGAAGATACTTTTTTAAATAAGAATAGCTTAATAGGGCATACTTTTTCAAGCTCTCAGCATGGTTTTCATAGATCTTCCCCTTGTTTGAATAATATAAAACGTTTTAAATTCAGTGATAGCTCTAATTCATTTAAAGACTTAATTATTAATTTGATTTATCTCCCCCATTAACGATCAACACAGATTCTTCTTTTTCCTCTACGCATGCTACAACTCTTATGAATGAAAATTTTTCTCAGGGCACCCCCCCCTTCCTCTCAAAAAGATTTCTCAGATACTATATTATCTTTTAATGAAGCAACGTTACCTAATCCCTTTTTAGCTTCACATACTTTTGATTCTGAGCAATATGAATCGGTCCTCGGACCATCACTTAATGAATATTTGGAACCTCAACCATCACTTAGCTTCTCTCATGTTGAAAATCACACTCCCATAACTACTCAAAGTACACAGCACGTACAATATCACGCTCCTCTCTCCCCCAAGGCACACAACAAAAATTTTCAATCTCAACCTCAAACATCATTCCCAGCTCCTGATTTTGCAAACCTTTCTACTCAGAACCCACCTAAAGTATACTCTCATCTTTCTTTATCTCCAACCGAATCAACTCCTTTTTCTAATTCCACCTCTAAACACAATAGTTTTCAAAACGCGATCCCACAGGAGTTAACTTTGTCTTCGTCTTTTACAAATAATACGAACATAGTCATGGATGAACAGACAATCTCTCAACCTTTAATTGGTCCTGCATATTTTTTAGATACTAATATAACATTTAATAATTATACATTATACAATAAACGCTTTTTGATCGACTCCGGAAGCAATAGCAGTTTGGCGAAACAGTCTCTTATATTAGAATAAGAAAACATTTGCCATAAATATACTACTAATAAAAACGCATATAACTTAAAAATCGATCACAGGAGACGTGTTTAACCAAATAGGGACAACAATCTTATACACCCACATCAAACACATAGTTTTACCAATAAATTTTATTGTAATAGATGATTCTTTATGCGGTTTTAAAGCGGATTTACTTTTAGGAACTAATTTTCTTACACAGCCAAATATTAGGTTTAAAGTACATAAAACTCTCTCTCTATTGTGTCAGATACCCAGTACATTTCAATGCCTCTTATTCCAATATACCCACAAAGACAAAGCCATCCTAAACCACAAATAAATCACAACGCATCTTTACCTCTTTATCCAAATGAAACAAGCTTTGTAAATAATTTAATGATAGACACAGATACTACATATAAACTATCTATTATAGAAAATGTCACTCTTGAACCTTACTCTAAAACCACTTTATCTGTAAATGCACTTTCTCCAGCAAACACCCCCCCCCCCTTGACCACCTCATTTTAAGTTCTGAAAATACTTACCTTCATAACTATCTCTTCATTGGTAGTGTTTTGAGCTCTTAAAAAAGGTCACGTTCTTTTGGACATTATAAATATGTCTGCAGCACATCACACGTTGCAAACAAACACCTTTTTAACAATAGCTAATCCTCTTTTCACTCTTGAAACTCCTTTTGAAACTTCGCAAGTTAATTTAGCCACCAGTTCTAAAGGCCTCACTCCGACACAATTACGGAAGACATATAAAGAAATCATTCAGGAATCATTCAAAAACGAAGATGAATGTGCAACTTTAACAGACCCTAATCAACTGGAAAAATTATTGGACCTTCTATTGGACTACAAAGATATAATAGCTGTAGAAGACGAGGTCCCAATCTGTCCACTAACAAAGTTTAAAATAACCCTCAAGGAGGATGCACCAAAAGTATTTTACCGGCCGCAGTATCGCCTCCCACACTGGTACTTATCCCAGATTGAAGTGGATCGGAAGATTCTCAAAACAAAGATTATATCATACCCATTTCAAGCCAGCACTCTGCCCCTCTTTTGGTAATTCCGAAGAAAAACTGTAGTAAACCAAGAGTTGTGGTCGACTACCGCCTCGTTAATTCTCACACAATCCTTAATAGATTTCCATTGCCTTGTATAAACGACATTTTAAGTTCCCTAGGAAACAGTTGTATATTCTCATCACTCAACCTTAAACAAGGGTATAACGCGATAGAAATCGAAGAAGACACACAACCGCTACTCGCTTTTCGGACAACAAGAGGACAATATTGTCCAACTCGTTTAAATTTCGGATTAGCAAATGCTCCTTCAGCTTTCGCAAAACTGATGGAGTTAACGTTACATCACCTATTAGGCAATGCCTGCAGAGTTTTCCTCGACGACGTTCTTATCATGGGGACTTCTTTGCAAAACCATCTTGAAAACGTAAAGAAAGTCTTTGATTCATTTCGAAAAAACAAGTTACGAATGAAGCTCTTTAAATGTAAATTTTTTAGGACCAGCCTCCTCTTTCTAGGCTTCAAAATTTCCAAAGATGGGATCTCTCCAGATCCTATAAAACTCAAAACTCTCACAGCATTTAAGCCCCCTACAAACGTCTCAGAAACGAGGTCCCTCCTCGGTTTCCTAAATTATTTCTCACATCTGTTGGCAAATTACTCCCAAACTATTAAGCCGATTGAACAGCTAATACGAAAGAATACTAATTTTGTCTGGGGCCCAGAACAACAAAAAGCCTTCGAAATCTTAAAGGACAAACTTTTATTACAACCACAGCTGTGTTATCCGGACTGCAGCAAGCCTTTCTTTATCAACACGGATGCTTCGAATTTTGCTCTCGGAGCCGTTCTGTTTCAACTAGATGAAAATAACAAGGAAAAACCCTTATCATTTATCTCTGGATCGCTTTCTAAAGCGGAAATAAACTATTCCATCATTGAGCAGGAAGCTCTGGCAATAGTTTTTGCATTACGAAAATTTCGCAACACCATTTTCGGCTATAAGGTGGCAATTATTACGGACAATCAACCTCTGATCCATCTCATCAGACACAGACAGTTGTCAGAGCGCCTAGAGAGATGGAATTTGTTTATCTCGCACTTCAATCCCACCATTATATATAAACAAGGTAAATTCAAACACAGTTCCCGATTATTTGAGCAGAAATCCTCCACCCCTAACTCATACTTTCGCTCAAAATGCTTCCACCTTACAAAGGAAAATTTTGTAAAAGAACAAAAAGCGTGCAGCAGATTAAAAGATCTTTATAATTTTGCTAAGCCATTGCTCTCCCATAACAAACCTCTCCAGCAACAAGACACTTCTGCTGACACTTTTCCGCACGTTTTGATTGATGATATTCTCCACTATGCCACACAAAATGGTAGCTTTTTGATTCAAGTCCTTGATTCAATGATACATTCCATCATTGAATTTAAACATGACTCTCTCCCTTCGGGACACTGTGGTATTGAAAGAACAGTCTATAGAATCAGAGAAAAATATATATTCCCAAAACTATATACACTGGTCAAAGAACATTGCAACACCTGCACCTCATGTCAGAGAGTGAAGGGAAACACGCTGAAAAATTACGAAATTAAAACCTACCCCCTCCCGTTCGAGCCGTTTTCCAAGATTCATCTAGATGTGCTGGGACCACTACCGATCTGTAAGGAGACAAAGGCTAAATATATCTTAGTGCTGAAAGACAGCCTTACGAGATATGTGGAGCTGGTGCCTCTAATTCAGCATACAGCGAAAGATATTGCTCAGGCATTGCTGGAAAGTCATATGCAGGCACAGCACCCCGGAAGTAATTCTTGCGGACCGAGCTCCTGAAATGACATCTCAATTTTCAAAGGAAATTTGCAAGCAATGGGGCGTAAAAGCCGTAAACATCGTTGTTAGGCACGCTTCTAGCAACAGTTTGGTTGAAAGAGAGATGTTGAAGATTGCAAACCATCTAAGGCATTACGTAAATTCAAATCACAACGATTGGGGCAAATTAATACCTTTTACTCAGATTGCAATTAACTCCACCTTTAATTCTTCTATAGGTGTACTCCTCATTTTCCGTTGTATACTTACAACAAACGTCTTCCTTGGGATCTCCCCAACTATATATCTCCTTTTACTAAAGGTTCTGAACCACAAAAACCTATTCATGAATATATTAAAGATCTTGCAGAAAGAGCGAATCTCATTCGAGACCAAGCTCGCGAACACCTTCAGCAAGAAACTACAACACAAATGAATAGGCAGCACAAAAAGGCAACTTCAACACCTATTAGAGTCGGTGACTATGTTTTCATATTAGATGTGAAAACCCCGAGGCAGTCTCAGAAACTATTCAAAATGGACTGCCCTTTTCAAGTGAAACAGTTAGTACATTTTAATAAGTTGCTTTTACAATGTTTAAAACCATCTAAAACTTTCATTGTCATAGAGATAATATTAAGATTACAAAATTTAGAGCAGATAATGTACCAATTTCTACTACCAACCCCAAAGGCGACCTTATACCATCTAATAAACCACCTACTAATTTCATCCAACAATTATTCTTCATCATCCAAAACAATAGCATCAGCCTTGCATAGCTTATAGTTCAAAATCATCTGTTGCTGTACTATTTTTGGTTTTTCCATTCCTTGATCTTCATGCACAGTACCTACTAGGCTCATAAAAGCAGCAGCTCATACTCCCTTTCGCTCGCTTTATTACCTACTTTCTCATTCGGATATACCCGATTTTTTAGTCCTACCTGTTCCTTTGGTTTATTCAGTCAGCATCACTCTCCCACGCTCTAATCTACAATCTCCAAAACCCAACTTTCTTTTCTCTCCTTCCCCTCCAAAAAGACTTACTTTCAAAGGTTTTTCCAGCACTTTACATCCAAAACTATCTTTTGACGATTCTCCTTCAACAATTCAGCCATTCTCAAAGTCATTCTCCCCCACCACCTGGGTTACCTAGTAAATATCATTTCAAAATAGCTCATCCTATCCCTACTCCTCGCCCAGCTATACCACCCCCACCACCCCTCCCACAAGGACCTTTGCAAGCTCCGTCAGATCTTCCAATTCCTTTGCACAAGACCACTCTCACACAACTCCCAATCACCACACCCAGGAACACCTCCCCTCCATCACCACCTGATGATTAAGTCATCGCGATCATACCTACTGATCCCCATTTCGCCGCATGAGCGCGACACCAACATGCCTCACCCCATGCCTTTGAGAAATAGACAACAGAGAACAATAGTTAGAGGTGGCAAACGATATCTTTTACCACCTCCGCAAAACGTTCCTAGAGGTAGAGGTTTTCCCCCCGAGACCTCCAAAGCCATGAATAGTTGTTTAGTCTTTCTAACAAATGCCAGGGGAGAACAATTCATACATTTACATCAATGTATAAATATAAAAACACATTTGAAACAAGGAATTTCAAACATGTAAAGATTTAAAACTGAAAACATTTTAAATTAAGGAAAATTTTATAACAAAATAACACCAAATATTATTAACTTATTTTTTTTCTTTTTCACAGCAAAGCATTTCACAAAACCCATCTCTCATAAAACTCTCATACTTCTTTTTCACAGACAGCATGCTGACAAATTGGATCCTCTTACATATTTTCCTACAAACAGCCACCATCACGCTGCAGAAGGAATTCACAAAATCAAAATATGAAATACACCCAGGATTCATAGTGAAACAGACAGGGCAGATAAAATTCATAACGAGTTACTTGGAAATCAATACAGACTTAAGATGCACACAAGAACTATACAAGCAAATAAGGGAGATAGTAAGCAAAAATAAAGATTTAACATCAATCTATATTCCTTACTTACAAGAAAGATTTAAAAATAGATTTCACTCAGATGTAACTAGCACTTCCCTAGAATTAAATTATATAAAATCATTATTAGATGAAAGCCAAAAGAAATTCATAAATCTGTCCCAAGACCCCTGGGTATTATCTCATTTAAAAGTTCAGCCTTCACCAAACCCCAGGAAAATTAAGAGAGGTCTAATGGATATAGGCGGAACAGCTTTACAGTATTTAAGTGGAACCGCCACCATAAATGACATTCAAAAGCTCAAAACTAGAATAAATATTTTACAAAATACGAGAACACACTTTTATAAATTAAAAGAGCAAGAACACAACAATACCAACACATTAACAGCCATTAAATCGCTGAAAATAAAATAGCCACGAACGACAACCATACAAAAACATTAACAGCCATTAAAGCAAAACTCTAATAGTCATAACAAGTATGTTAAACTTCATCATATCTCAATTAGAACTACGAGCAAAAGAACTAAATTAAAGACAGTTGACCTCAACTAGAAAAGGTCATCTCAGACAATATACAACAACCTTATGTATAGAACAGATTCAAACATACTGAGGAAGACAACGCAAAAACCATAACACTCCTTTAAATCTGTATTCATACGACATCATACTCGAACTCATCCGAAACAGTAGTCAAACCCTGCACCACCAACCCATACTCCCCTTTACCCGTGAAACTTTCTACCAATTTCTTACTTTCTCTTGGTCATATATTCTAGGAAATAATCCTTACATGCTATCCACAATTATCCCTTTTTCAGAAGAAACACCCTATGAAGCTTACATCATTCCATTTCCAACCCCTTTCAATGAGACTTATACTAGAATCATATTACATAATCCTTATCCTTATTATTTCTTAAACCATAAAACACTAAACTATACCTATAGCACAAGCCTTTCAGAAGACATTTGTAAACACTCTAATGAAAATTATGTCTGCTTTCCCTCAAATCTCATACACCCTATAGACTATCATAACTGCTATCTGTCTTAAAACGATCCCAAAACCCCAATTACTACTCATTGAATCTCATAACGAGAAATGTTTATGTTAATTTCCTTATAATCTTAAAGTCGGAAACTACATTCTAATCTCTTTTCCTTCTCCTATAATAGCCTCCATCTCGTGTCCTATGAGACAGCCAAAATTAAGCACTAGCGCTTTATACTCTCTCCCCCAAGGCTGTACTTTAGTATCTGAAAATTATTCTTTTAAGTATCCTCCACACTCTTCTCTACAGACAACTGGATTTCTTAGAGACCCGCAGCTTCCTGATCATTTAGATACATCTCATGATTTTCTTCCCAATATAACCTCCCTATCCTCCAAATTGAAATTGAAATCTATCCACCCACATTGGGATGCCTCATTAGATACCATCAACAAAACTTTACAGACCCAGGAACTAATAAACATTCATTCTTTTTCTATATCCGGGTTCTCTATTGTTATTGCTATCCTCAGCATTGTAGGAATCTGCTATGTTTATTTTAAACTTCGTCCACCTCAGGTAATTCCTGCTGCGCCTTCGGCAGTACCTAATATTCAGTACACCGTCGTTCAAAGAGCTCCCATTCCTGAACCTAAGCAATTCCAAAATAACTATCCCATATTAGAACACACTTACTCGGATCCATCTGCAACAATTCCATAAGTCAGTAATTTTTTTCCTTGGTAATGGAACACTTTTCCCAGATTATCATATGCAGAAATTATTATAAACCAAAAAAGACCATCGAAATTTTATATACAGCCTTCAAATTTCGAGAATTTTCTCTCAGCTCATTTCCCCCCCCCCCCTTCCTCTCCTTCATGTACAAGCTGACAATCTACACCCCCATGTTTAATTGATTTCCCCCCCCCCTTTTTTTTTCTTTTGATGCAGATAAAGTATAAGCGTCAGATTTAAGTGTCAAACGAGAAGGAATATGATTACAAATGATCTACAGGAGAACGATTTATCTCTGCATATTATTTAAAAGTATACCATTTTATTTCCTCACTTGGATTTCCCTTATTCTTTTTTTAAAACACCTTAATTTTAATAAGACAAATAGCAACCAATTGTTCTGATGGACTTTTCTGGAAACTCTTCCACCTAATCTTCCAGAGAACACTAACCCTCCTTCTCCCCCCCTCCTGTCTGATAAATTTCTTTCAGAGTTGCCAATTCACTTTTATAGGTATTCGCAATTTTCATTATTTTCTTTCATTTTTTTGATACTTTAAACATTTCTTTACGTTTATTTATATAACCCCGTTCTTCTTCGAAGCTTTACAGTTTTTTTTCTTAGATATACATTAAAATTAATACTGCCTTATTCCTCCAATCTACCACTAGCAGTTTCATTATCTCCCTGTAAAATATAATCCCCCCCCCTCTCTCAGCCGGTCTCGCAAAAATACAGCGAGGAAGCTCACTTTTTGAAAAGTATGAAACTCGTTGTGTTGGTGCTTCTCCGATCACGTTTTTTTACTTTGGAATCTATCTGGTAATTATATCCCTTTTTCTAACCAGTTATTTAGGGTTTTAGTCCTATACCCAGGTTTTATTAAAATATTAATAATTTTTTTATGAATTTTTAAAAGAAATAAACTATTTGAAATTTTTTTTGGAAAAACTCTTCCTGTACCTTAGGTCTGATATACGGTACCATGGCCTATACACCTAATATGCACATTTTGGCAAATTTTTTTCCTGCAGTTTCTTTACATTTAAAGAAACCAGATAAAAATAAGTCCTACTATTTAGTTTTTTATTTTTTTATTTTTTTTTGGCAAGTGAGTTAAGCCATACTAGAGCTTTTATTTTTAATATAGTTTCGATGTTCAGGGCAGTGAAAATTAAGCCCTACTAGCTAGCTTCTAATTTTAATGCCATTTGGATACTTACAACATTTAACTAAGCCCTACTAGTTTTCAGAAAAATATTTTTTTTATTTTTCTTCCTAGTTTGTTTTTTTTTTCTCAAAGGTGTTTTGTTTATATGTTTTTCATTTTACCATTTAAGTTTCTCTTGAAATTTTTCATATTTAGTCTTTTTTTTATTTAGTTTTTCTACTACTTAAATAGACTTTCCATAAAGTCTTATTTCAAGTAGAAATTTTTGTTTTCGCCCCAGCCATATACATCCATGCTCTTTTGTTATTTTTGGCGTTTTATTTTTTTAAAATTTTATCACTACTTAAATAGACTTTCGCTAAAGTTCTATTTCAAGTAGACCAGTCTCTTTGTCTCCCACGCTATATAGATCTTCTGTACGGGCCCTACTCGGTTTTTCGGTTCTACTTGTAAACCAAATTTCTTTCTTGCTTCTCTTCTTCACTTATGAATTTGAACATTTCCACCACAATTCTTAGGGGCCATAGTATCTGTAGATGAGAGAAAAATTTATGTGAAATATTAATAATAATAATAATAATAATAATAATAATTAATATAATTAATAAGTACAAACTGAATAATAATAAAATAATAATTAATAATAAAATATAATAGGAGTTTTTGACCAAACGTGTTGGATAATATTTGAGGCAGATAATGAAAAATAACGACCAATAAAATTTTGTACTTGTCTAAACAGATAAAGTACGGTTTTTTATTACTTTTAGGAGTATGATTTTTCTTTCATTTTTTTATCTATATCAAGTGGTTTAAATTTTTTTTAATTTTTAGAGTCAAAATGATACTAATAAAATTATTAATAGGAAATTGTTCATATGAGCAAAGTTTATTTTTAGAAGGGTTCCAAATTTTAAATTGTTCTGTTAGATATATTACTTAAGTAAGGAAATAAGTTGTAAAGTTTTACACACTGTTTCTAATTTTTGTATACCAGTCACCTTGGGCAGGCCAGCTAAAACATTTAAATGAAACAGTAGTTTTAGTAAACATTTTTTTCGATGCTCTATAGAAGTTTTTTTTTTTTTTTTTACAGATTTCAATAGTTTTTTTTTTTTTTTTTTAGAAATAATAAACTTTTGAGTTTTTTTTTTCAAGGAAAATTAATAGAAGGGTTTTCTGTATGTCGTCAGTGGTTTGAAAATTTAAAATATATTGTTGTTCAAATTTTGGTTTTAGTGAATATTTAATTTAAATTTTTTTGATTGTGTTTTGACTTTTATGTTAGACAAATTATTAATAGCCTAGAAAAGGCATGAATGTAAAGTTTGCAACACTAACACTGACCATTGGTCTTGATGTAGACAAGATTTATTGAACATTTTCATGGATATTTTTAAGATTTTTTTTTATAGTTAGAGCCACATGTATTTCTTTGATTTTTAAACCTTTTGAAGATACATCTTATTCATATATGATTTTTTTCATTTTTTTTAAATATTTTTGATGATAATGGTTTTATGATATGAGGGTGTAGCTTACTTTATTTATATGAGAATATTTTTTTTATTTTTTTACCATTTCTCATGTTTCTTATATATATATATATATATATATATAAATAATATATAATTATATAATATATATTATATATTATATATATATATATATATATATATATATATATATATATATATATATATATATATATATATATATATATATATTAATTGTATAGTTAATAATCTTTGTAATATGTTATGCCATGTTATATATTTTTCATTTTTTTTCCATTTTTATATGTTCTTTTTATATATTTTTATGGTTTTTAGGCACGATTAGTGGGGATTTATACATTGTATAAAAATAAATTTTGAAGTTTCAGTTCGCGTGTTCTTACAAACCAAGGCATCAGACTTTTGAATCCTCCCTTCTTACGCTTGCAGAAGTTTAGAGAAAATATTATGTATATTTAGTTCTTTTTTTTTTTTTTGATGAGTGTGGTGGTGAGTGAGTTTATTATTATACAAAAACGTCCCCAGAAATAGCTCAGTGCTTAAGAGTAACTCGCAGAGCAAAGCGGAGAGGTTCCAGGTTCGCAGAGCTGTCGGGTGGGAGAATGTGAGCTATTCTCTCCTTGGGCTTGGCTCCGTCCTGCTCGGACGTAAATTGAATACACCCCCTCCTTGATTATGGCTCTGTCAGTGAGCGGTGGTGTTTATCTTCTGTTATATATATATATAATATATATATATATATATTATATATATATATTATATATAGTATATATTATATATCTATATATATATATATTAATATATATTATATATATATAATATATTATATATATATATATATATTATATATATATATATATACTATTATATAAGGGGGGAAAGAGAGTTTATTTTTTCTTTTTGTTAAAAAATTTGTATAAAATAAGGATTTTTTTATATCCTGATATAATATATATATACTATAATTTATATATATATATCATATATTATATATATTATATATATTATATATATATATATATATATATATATATATATATATATATATGATTATATATATATAATATATATATATATATATATATAATATATATATGACTCATTTTGCTCGACTATCGACTTCTGTTATTCCATCCTCCTCTGTTCGCTATATATATATATATATATATATATATATTATTATATATATTAATATTATATATATATATTATATATTATATATACGTATATATATATATATATATATATATATATATATATATATATATATATGACTCATTTGCTCCGACTATGCGACTTATTCCATCCTTCTCTGTTGCGCTACCCAAGTTTTTCAATGGAGCCCCCTCCAGGGTAGTCCTCCGGCACCTTTGAGTGTTCTGAAACCCTCGAAAATGAGTTCTTCATCATTAAAAACATATACATTAACACCGATATTATGGTAAGTACATGTTTACTAACGCGGAACCGCATCGCCCCAACTCACTCGAGACGATACTTAACTTAAGCTCAGTACTCTATTTCATTCAGCCTCTTCTATGCACTCACCAAATATCATCTATCTACGAGCATATCCAAGTTTTAGGGCTCGGCCCCATCGCACATTTAGCGTAGCGGCTCGAAAACTGTGGTCAATGTAGACAACACCACCAGCAGTCAGAGTAGCAAGTTTGAAGAAGACACGATAACCGTAACCTCATTAAAAAGAGGGGAAAGTAAAATGGGGCTGGGCTTTAAAGGGTTCCGAACCCCGAAACGGGGTCCCACCCTCAAATTTCGGGATCATAGATCCCAAAATCGCACTCAGCGGGAAAAAATATATAACATAGTAAAACGAAAAGTCGACATTGTTAAAAATAAAAACAAAAATACAGTTAAGTACACACATTAAGTACACTTACAAAATATCAAGAACATCATTAAAATCATTAAGTGCACCCTAAAAGGACCCTTGTGACGTCATATTTCCAACAGCCAATCACAGCCCTCCAAATCCAGGCCTAACGCATAGCGAGGACAGCTGCACCGAAGCTCCGCCCACAAACCGGGTCTCATTTTTTAAGTAATTTTATTGTATATGTATATTGTATATTGTATATTCGTCTTTAGTAATCTATTTAGCAATTTGTTATATCGTTGGTTTACATATACGTTGCGTCCATGTGTACTTAATTACGTATAGGGTGTGCGCAAGTTGTTTGTGATGGTGGTGTTTTCGTTTTTGTTTTGTTGTTTTTGACTTTAGCCGAGTGCGCGCGGGGCTGAACACAAACACACACACTTTAATTCATTAAACTATTTAAAATAATTGTCTTCCAAAGAGAATAAAGTACCGCATAATATGAGCGACTCCTGTTAAGTATTATTAAAGGTCATGACGCTATACAAGTGGCACCAATGGTACAGGCACAAAGAGGTATGGCACTATATGAGTGACACCTCACAATATATATATATATATATATCCCCCAACCCCCTATATATATATAGTATATATATATATATATATATATATATATATATATATATATATATATATATATATATATATATATATATATATATATATATATATATATATATATATATATATATATATATCAGCAGTTAAATACGTATATTATGTATAAAAATTGACTATAAGATCCTCATCAATAAAAAGCACGAGTACAAATTCCAAGATGAAAGTTCAAATTTCTTACTACAAGCGGTATTTAATATTATGGCTCATTTAAAAACTTATTCCCCCTTCCTCAACTCCGAAGGAAAGCTATAAATCTCGTGACCCTAGTCTAAAGCTATCCTCTTAAAGGCTATTTAACTAATTTTTGAAACATTTTGGTAACATCTCTATAATTTCTCAAAAATTCAATAAATAAATGGAATTGAGCTTGCGAATCTAATGTTGTACCGTAATCAGGGTTGGGGATTTTTTGGATTTTTTGAGAAAAAATCAAATTTTGATTTTTTGGATTTTTTGGATTTTTTGGGAATCGTGACGTCACGCGAAATATAATTTGTAAACAAACTTTTTTTTAAGTTCGATTAAGTATTATTTTTAACCTTAGGCCCCATATCTGAGTTCAAAATCTTTAAATAGGGCTTATAGTCTATGACACAATGAAACCGCAACAATGATAATAATCATAATGAGATAATATATTACATCAGAAATAAAAGAAACATGTTTGAAACATGATCTTTTGTTGATATTTTTATAGGGTAGAAATTTGAAACAGGGTAGCCTTGCTATGATATTATTATTCTAATTTTTTTATTTCTATTAAAATTAAATCACTTAAATATCCAAAAAAAATAAAAAATATATATAAAAAAGCAAAAAATCAAAATAAGCAAAAAATCATGATTTTTTGGAGCAAAAAATCAAGCGAAAAAATCAGCTGAAAAAATCAATTGATTTTTTCCGTGCCATCCCTGATCGTAATTAGTGTCTTATAAAAATCAATATTTAATAATTACTCGGATGAGATTTTAATATTCAAATTGAATGTGCATGGACAAATTAAGACCATTTTTACAATACATGAACATAATAATCCAAGGAGAAGTTATTTCTGATGTAGACCTAGATAGCAGAAGGTATATTCGAAATTTGACCGGGTATAACATTATGATTTTTGTACATGATAATTAAACTTTTAATCCAATACATGGCACCATTTGTAACTGAAATGTGTTTTACACAAATAATTTTCATTCCTTTCGCACTCAGAGGTCTGACTTAGAATATAGGTAGTTAGAATTAAACTCACAATTAATTAACAATTATAAATTTATACAAACGTTAGGTTTCAAATATTATTAAATTTGTCTCATCTATATTTCCCTATTCCCTGCACATAATTAAATATAAAGAAATTAAATAATGTAAAAAAAAAATATTTTTGAAAAATATTAATTTTGCAGCTTTATTAAATATTAGGGTGATGAAAATTTATAGAACATAAATAAAATATGCCGATGGTTCGATACTGAAGAAAAAATATCATACATTTATAGATTGGCTGAAAAAAAATTATCAATATTTTTTCGATAGTATCGAAAATATCAATACTGATACTCTTTCGACATCCCTAATGGCAAAGCGATCTCTTCCCTTTCATAAAAAAAAAGAAAAAAAAACTCCCTTTTGAAGAATTTTGAGAATAGCAAAGGAAATGAAAGTCAGGAATGATTTCCTTGTCCTCTATCCCAGAGAAAGACCAATAGCAATTCATTCACATAGTCATTATAATAAATTAATACAGTTTACTATTACTATTATTATTAATTTTTATTATTATTTATAAAAACTCGATGTCAACATTTATTTTAATGTATGATTTTGTTGCTTTTTCAAGCCTCCTGAAAATATTTTCTTTCTACTGAAGAAATTTTATTTAATATTATCCTAGAATAAAATAAAACTACTGATTTTATTACAGTACCTAGCATTCGTCCGTATGCTTCGGTCATTTTCAAGGAATAAATTTTTATTTTTTATATTTTAACAATTTTGATAATATAAATTTCCTGTAAATTAATAACAAAAAATAGAAATAAAATTCTTTTTATTTATTTATTTACCATCTCCCATGTAGTGCTTTCGCCCTGTCAGTTGGACCAGCATTTTCTTCCTTCTGACCCCGAAACTTTGATCCTAGAGCACTCTAGCAAAAACATTTCCCGGCAATATGGTTACCCTTTCAGCGGAACTAGCATCTTCTTCCATTTGGCCTCGAAACTCTCCAGAAGATCGTGTTTCTAGGCGCATAAGATTCCAATGCTGGTCCAGGAGTTCTGCAAGCAAAAACGTAAAGGAATGAGTTGCTAGCCCTGTCGCCCTAGAACGATGCAAAGAAAGAAAGTCTTCATATGTTCCGACTGTCTCGAATATCCATTCTTAATTAGAAAAGTTGCAAAAGTTAATATACATTGACTTTTTTGTTATTTAAAGATGTTCAAAAAAATGAACGTTTCATTATATTTTATATTTATCACTGGTTTATGTTTTCTTAAGAGCAATGATGTTTCATCTTATTAAAATTAATATTTAATGTTTGCTCGGATACGAGATTTTAATATGCAAATTGAGTGTGCACATGTACAATTTAATCATTTATTTATGTGATTAATTTATACGATACTAATATTATCAAAATTGTTAAAATCTAAAAAATAAAAATTATTCCTTGAAAATGTCCGAAGTATATGGACAATCAGTAGTTTTATTTTTTTCTAGGATAATATTAAAGAAAATTTCTTCACTAGAAAGAAATATTTTCAGGAGGCTTGAAAAAACAACAAAATCATTTTATTATTATTATTATTATTATTATTATTATTATTATTATTATTATTATTATTATTATTATTATTATTATTATTATTATTATTATTTTAAATGTAGTTGCTTTGAATTTTCATCTTCCTCACTTTCAAGTAATGTTATTCTGAACTTGAAAAATATAGCATGTTACAATCATTGGAAATATCATGATCAGAAAGGAAAGAAAGAGATTTCAATTATATACAATCTCAATCTTTTTTTTTATCACTATATGGAAGCCTCGAAACACCAAAGCATTCTCACATGAGATGTGTGTGATTTGAGTACATACAAATCTTTTCCAGTTTCTACACCAGAAAAACTTTTTTATCACTATAACTCCTTTTTCTACTTTTATTAACAAAATGAATGAAAGTAGTTGCTAATTTGAGAACATTGTAAAGCATGAAAACCGTTTAATTGAACATTTCTGGTCAAGGACAAATCATTTGAGTTTCTAAAAGAATAATGCGATGAGTGGTTCCATAGAAGTGTAAAGTAAACACCATGCAACTCGTGCTCTTTTTATTCTAACAAAAAGCTAATTCAAAGTTGTAACTTACCTCTTTTGGCATGTTTCTCCAAATGGTGTGTAAAAGCGATTGCAAGTTTTCTCCTGTGGGCACAGGATTTAGTGGCCTCGCCGGAAGAAAGTTCTTCGGGTGTAGTAAGACGATGTGGTATCTGTAATTTAAAAAAAAAAGAAGACATTATATATATATATATATATATATATATATATATATATATATATATATATATATATATATATATATATATATATATATATATATATATATATATATATATTTTTTTATATTTATTATATGATATATATATATATAAATATATATAATATATAATATATATATATAAATATAAATAATATATATATATATATAGTATATATTATATATATATATATATATAATTATGCTGACTGTCGTCGGAGTTGGACGCATTAAAAACAGAAGAGAAAAAGAAGAAAAAGAGAAGATCTAGAGTAGAGGGTAAGACTATATCAGAAAGTTCTAAAAGATTTTTTGCCTGAGGAAAAGAATGTTCTGCTTGAGCTAAGGCCAGATAACTATTTAGAACCAGCTATCCTATTTTTCAAAATCTACATGAAATATTTTAAGTTTTAATTGAAGCAAAAAATATGAAATTAAAATCAGATTTTATAATAACAATATTATTATTTTTTTTTTAAACGAAATCAAGAAGAGGAGTAACAAAAGATTTAATACAGTTCTTTTATAAAATAATTATTTTAAATAAACAATGAAGTGATATCTGAATTAATTTCGGTGAGGAAGAGCAAAATTATTCCGTCAGTTCGTCAGTTCCGTCATACTTTGGATTTAAAATAAAGAAGCTACTTTAAGTGATTTCTGGTCTAGTGTTGGAGGCTTCGACGCAGTTTGTCAATATAAAGATTTTTTCTTCGATGGTTACAGGGCACAGGACTTAGCAACCAAGCGTCCTTTCCTTTCTGCTTGTACTACTCTTGGACCAGCGTCTGGAATCTTATGAGCCTAGAAGCAGAGATTCTCTGGAGAGCTCTGGAAGAGCGAGTTTCGAAGTATATTTAAAAACTTAAGTTCTACTGAAAGGGCGAAAACCCTACCTGAGAGTGTCTAACTTCGAGGACTGGCGTGGAAACATTTGCAGCCGAGAAATAGTTTTTAGAGTGTTTTAGGTGAGAGTTTCGGGACAGAAGGTGAAATGCTGGACCAACTGACAGGGCGAAAGTCCTTCCTGGGAGTTGTTGGAGATTATATATATATATATATTATATATATATATATATATATATATAATAGTATAATATGATGTGTGTCTATATATATATATAATAATATATATATATATATATATATATATATATATATATAATAATGAGTGATATATATATATATATATATAGTATTATATATATATATATATATATACTTAATAAGTTTACGAATCTGCGGCCCAACGAAGATGCCTTCTTTAACTTTAGCATCACTGAGTTTTGGAAATTATTTTCTGAGGTACTGAAAACCTTCTCCATCCTGGTCCATTCCCTTCACAAAGTTTTTCATGAGTCCAAGCTTGATGTGTAAAGGTGGCAAAAGAATTTTTTGTTTCTGTCTACCAGAGGAGGATGCTGGACATTTTTCTCACCTGGCAAGAGATTTTCCCTAGCTGGCCAGACCTTACGTTTGTAATGAGAAGACCTATCCCGACTATCCCAGTTACAGAGGAAACAGCAGTACTTGGTGTATCCCAATTGCATGCCCAACAGTATTGCAATGACCTTCAAATCTCCACAGAGGTGCCAGCGATGGTCGGTGTATTTAATTGCAATAAGTGCTTTCATATTCGCATACGTTTCTTACATATGCACAGAATGTCCAATAGGAATTGAAGGAAGAGAATTGCCATTATTTAGCAATACAGCTTTTAAACTTATCTTAGAAGAATCTATGAATAGTCTCCAGTCTTCTGGCTTGTATTCTAAATGCAAAGCATTCATCAAACCAGGCACATCACAACAGGCAACAAGAGAATTTCCATTTCGAAAGTATTGATTCAGATCGTGTTGGCGATTCCTGTATGTGATACATTAACATTAGGTAGTAGTAGGATTCTTTTCTTGAAGCCTTGACGGCCAAAAGCTCTGATTGACTTTGTAGGTTTTGAGGCTTCCCGAGGTTAAATCATGTACTCCAGCTTGAGGAAGCAATTTGGGCTGACAAGATCTCTTGAGTGTCAATCACAAAATCCGGATCATTGAGAGGAAGGACAGCCTGTTCCTCCACTTCCACAATCCTCAGCTACTTCTGACTCCAGATTGTAGTGTACTGGAGGAATTGGTATGGGCAAACCGTCTGCATTGGGTACTGGTAGGACGGCTGACGGTTTTTTAGGGTACTTTACAGTCGCCTTTTTTTTCTCTAGACACGCCATGACTGACGGGAGGTATAATGCAGAAATAGCAATCGTTTGCATGATTTGAGGCAAAAGGCATAGAATGTATCGTTTTGTTCATCCATCCGCCTAGGCGCACAGCACATGTATTGCAGACAATGTGCGGAGCCCAGTGCTTGCCCTGGTCTCCTAACTTGCGCGATATGCAGCCTTTATGATTGGAGTAATCCGACGTTTTTGGTCAGAAAAAGTAACCAGACCACACACGTAACAGAAACTGCCCGCCGAATTTTACAATGGCGTGGCATTCTCGTTATTTTAAATCTCAAAATTGATATCACTAAACTGAATGTTATTTCTGAAAAAATATATTATATATAATATATATATTATATATTATATATTATATTTATATATAAACACTGATAAATTTTTAATAAATATATATATATATATATATATATATATATATATATATATATATATATATATATATATATATATATATATATATAACAAGAAAATACACAGCATTCCACATGTTAGCACAGACGACAAACTAACTGTAGGTTCCCAATTGATGTCTGTACATTTGTAACGTTGCCATGCCTCACCATATACTGAAGGGTAATATATTTACAATGTGTATTAAAAGGTAATATATGTATTTCATTACTTTACATAAATTCTTTTAATATATTACATTAATCATAACTATTATGTGCTTCTATTCCTAATAATAAAGTACCAATTATGATTCGTCACAGAAATATTCCAAACCAACCGCCAAATTTCATAAGTGGCAATATCTGGAAACGACGAGCTAATTCGACATTTTCAAGGTCATTTTCGTTTTCTCCATGTTGAAATGATTAGGAAATAACAATTTTGAATTCGGAAAATTTTTCACTGTTGACCAGTGTTATTGCTTCGGGCTGAGCCCAATTTTCACCCCCCTTAAAAATGGAAATTTTCAGCTGATTTTGACCATATAAACACCAAACTGTAGCTTTTTTTGACCTCTAAAACGTCGTATTCAAGTGCTTTTCTGTGTCCGTAGTCATTGTTTCGGTATTTTCAATTTTTGAAAATCTATGTTTTTGACATTTGTCGAAACTCCTCCTAAACTACTTTTCGAAATGACTTCAAACTTGAAAAATACAAAGATTGGACTGTTATCTAAAAAGTGTAGCAACGGAAATTTGATATTTGACCCAATATCTGGGCATTGGTCGATTTTCAAAACCTACTATTTTAGGGTTTTGAAATTGAAAAATTGAGATATTTTTTTTCTTGTTTATCCGATCTGCATGAAATTTTCAGAACATTTGTCGTCGGGGGAGATGCACATTTCTTACTTAGATAATTTCTTTGTATATGCAGTAGTTTGGGATTTTTTCTTGGAACAAATTTTCAAAAAAAAAAAGTTTTGGGAAATTTTTAAAAAATTTTCTTTTGAGTATACAAAAAAAATTATCTAAGTAAAAAAGGTGTATCTCGCCCGACAATACAAGCCCTGAAAATTTGATGTTGATCGGATAAGTAGAAAAAAATATATATCAATATTTCACTTTTTCAAAAACTAAATCGTTCAAAAGTGAAATTCTCGGGTAAACCTAACATTACTCAGCAAAAACTTAACCTAAGCCCACGTTTCTAACACATCATCACCAGTTAACACAGTAATATCTTACGAAACTTATAATTTCTCTAACAAATCAGTGTTAATTTCCCATTGTCATAATAATATTTAACAAAACGTAACAGAAATTAATCATAGCCTAACATATCTAACTTACAATGGGCGAAAACCTACAATAGATACTAACATTTGGAACTACGAATAAGACATTAACATTTGGACCTATGAATAGGTTCTCAACTAACCCCCCATCACACAGCAAAACTCAACCTATCCCTGCTTTTCAATAGGGATGTACCGATAGTATCGGTATCGGTAATATCGGCCATTTTTTCTGGTATCGGTTTTGGTTAATATGGCCGATACTTCTTACTTTTTGGGTGAAGAGTTATGAGAAACTTTTAGATTCAATAATAATTCTAGTTTCAATATATAAAAGGTTCTAATAAGAAATTCCTTAAGCTAGCTGAAACCCCACAAGAATGGCATCTCCGACAGTGAACCACTTCTAAAAGCATTTAAAATAGGCATAAACCGAGGAGCTGCTCGCGCGCGTACCAAAAAAAAAAAAGATTCACAGAGTGGAAGCCGCCTTTTCAACCTGGGAACAGCACTGATAGTGACGATGGTGGCTTTTCAGCAAATAAACCTACTGAAGAAGAAGAGGATTAGGATATGTTAGACTTGAATAAGTTCATGGCCGAAATTGCATTGACATATCATTCACCTTCAAAGGAATCACACCAAGGAACCTCATCGATAAAACTGAAGAGACAGTCATCAAGGAGCAAAGATAATTCAAATTTGTAATCTGTGAAAGAGATGAGGCTCTACGAAAACATAGAGATGTTGCCTACAGAAGAGAATCCTTCAATGTGGTGGCAGAAAAAAGGCCAAGGTTTCCATTATTATCAGTGCTTGCCAAGCAAATATTTATCAGCCCCTCCCTCATCAGTCGAGAGCGAGCGTATTTTTAGTGTAGGTGGAAACGTAAACTAGAGGTCTACTGGAATTCTGGTCCGGCCGGAATTTAAATTTTTTTTTTCGATTTCGGTTACGGCCGGAACCGTAATTACTAATCTATTTCTGTGAAAAAATTTGTTGGAAGGGATTTATTTTACATAACACATAGCCATCTTTTAACAAAATATAGTAGCCTTGTTTAGCATTCATACACATGCTCATTTGCATGAGCATGCTTTAGACTTTATGCATACTATGTAAGTTATTGACAAGCCCTAGGGTGCTTTGTTGATTTGCATAAACATGTTTGGTGATTGGTTCTATTGGCTCGACTGGGACAGTCTCGATTTAAGGGGGGATGCTGTCATTCTGTTGGAGCTTAACCAATTTTCTAATAGATGTAGATATTCTTGGGTATGTTGTGTGGCTATGTTTACGTCTGGGTGTTGGGAAGATAAACTGATGCGTCTGCGTAAGTAAAAGTTTGTTGGATTGGTGGGTTGGGGTAGGTAGACTGCTGTGAAAAATTAAACAAAAATGGAGAGAGAATGGCGCCCTGTGGGACGCCATTTTGTAATTTGATAGAATGGGAGATGTTGTTTTTGTATAAGAACTTAGCGAAACGGTTGGAGAGGAATTGGACATTTTTGTCATTATTTTCTTAGGGGGAGTGTGAAGGATTTTTGAGTAATGTATGTGTGTGGGGACAGTATCGAATGCTTTATGTATGTCTATTGCGGTGAGTATAGATCTATGGGAAGGGGATTGGTTGAAGCCATTAATGATGTGTTGTGTGAGGGAGGGCGGGGCTGTAGTTGTAGAGTGGCTGCTTTTGAATCCGTGTTTTAAATCTGGGAGAATAATGGGGAGTTAGGGTCTTTTTTTGGTTTGAGTTTTGGGATTATGAATGCTTGTTTCCAGATTGGGGGTATGTAGTTAAGCTGCCATGATTTGTTAAAGATTTCTGTGATTAGGAGAATTGCTTTTTCTCCAAGGTGTTTTAAGTGTAGGTTGGATATTGAGTCTGGACCTGTCGCTGTTGAATTTTTGAGGGTTTTAATTGCTTCTAATGTCATGTTGGTTGTGAATGGTGGTAGGAGGGTGTGGTCTAATTGGAGTTTTCTGAGTTGTTTTTTTTTATTTTCCTGTTATCAGGGTGGGTTGGTTTTTGAGAGATGTTTAAATAATGTTTAGCAAGACTGTCTGATTGTTGTTTTGGGGAAGGGAGGGAGTTGTTGGGTAAAGATGGGGATTCGTGGGATGGGGGGGGGTTGTTTTGAGAGTTGTTTAATTTCACAATGTAACAAAAAAAGATTTTTTTTTCCTTCTGATTTTTTTATTGTTTTTTATTCAGTTTTTTATGCAGATTCCAAATATATTTTTAGTTTTTCTCTAGCATCGACCGTTTTTGTGTTACGACAGCAGGAAGTAATTATTGGCATCTCATTTTGTATGGTGGATACAGTTACCAAAAAAAAAAAATTTTTTCTTTCTTCCAATTTTTTTATTGTGTTTTATTCAGTTTTTTATGCAGATTCCAAATATGTTTTTAGTTTTTCTCTAGCATCAACCGTTTTTGTGTTACGACGGCAGAAAGTATTTATTGGCATCTTCTCATTTTGTATTGTGGTTAAATACTTCCTGCCATCGTAACACAAAAACGGTCGATTGATAAATTAAAATACTAAAAAACATATTTGTTAACTAAAAAAAAAAATAAATAAAAACAATAAAAAAAATCAGAAGAAACAAAAAAAAAAATATTTTTTTTGTTAACGGAACCACCATACAAAATGAGATGCCAATAATACTTCCTGCCGTCGTAAACACAAAAATGGTAAATACTAGAGAAAACTAAAAACAATTTGGAATCTGCATAAAAAACTGAATAAAACAATAAAAAATCAGAAGAAAACATTTATTAATTTTTATTTTTTGTGTATTTTTGTAACCACCATTACAAAATGAGATGCCAATAAATACTTCCTGCCGTTGGTAACACAAAAAATGGTAAATACTAGAGAAAACTAAAAACATATTTTTTGGAATCTGCATAAAAAACTGAATAAAAAACAATAAAAAAAATCAGAAGAAACATTTATTTATTTTTTTTTTTTTTTAACGGTAACCACCATACAAAATGAGATGCCAATAAATACTTCCTGCCGTCGTAACACAAAAACGGTCGATGCTATAGAAAAACTAACAACATATTTGAAATCTACATAAGAAACTGAATAAAAAACAATAAAAAAATCAGAAGAAACCAAAAAAAATTTTTTTTTTGTAACGGTAACCACCATAAAAAATGGGATGCCAATAAATACTTCCTGCCGTCGTAACACAAAAACAGTCGATGCCAGAGAAAAACTAAAAACATATTTGGAATCTACATAAAAAACGGAATAAAAAACAAAAGAAAAATCAGAAGAAACATTTTTCTTGTTACATTGTGTTTTTTGATGACTTGCCAGGTTTTCTTATTGTCTAAGCGTGAGATGTTTTGTAAGTATTCTGAAAACTTATTGGTAGTGTTGGTGGTTATGAGGTTGGAGATTTGGGTATTTAAATTTGTTATTTGGTTAGAAATGTGTGGGCTGTATGGGTTGAGTTTTCGGAGGGAGTTTCTTTGTTTAATGAGTTGGCTGATCTCAGGGTTGAGTTTGGGTTGTATGATTTTCTGTGGCCTTTGGGTATATAGAGGTTTGCTGATTTAATGATTGTATTGTTTAAGTGAATGATGGAGGTGTGTAGGGAAGTTGTATCGTGGATTGGTATTGGGTTAATATGGGTTTCTATATGGTTAGAAAATGCAGGCCAGTTTGCTTTTTTATAATTAGTGTATGTAGTAGTCTTTTTTTTGTGGGGATTGATGGGGGGAGTTTAGAGAAATAAGAATAGGAAGGTGGTCTGATTGTAGGTCAGTAACAGTGTCCCAGGTTAGTAAGGGATGTAGGGAGGGGGAACAGAATGTAACGTCTGGGGAAGTAGGAGATTGGCTAACTTGGGGAGGGATACGGGGGAGGTGTTTTGAATTAAGAATATTTAGGGATTCTAGTTCGTTAAGGATTATGGTTCTGCCTCGGGGACAGAAGGGTAATCTTTATTACCAGGCCATGTGGTGGCGTTTAAAATCGCCTCGATGGATGAGAGTTGGTATTGTGGGTTAAAATGATTATTGGTGGTGTGAGGTTGTTTGGGGGGGATTGAGAAGGTGGGGATGGCGGGGGAATATAGAGATTTGGAAGATGTTTAATAGTGTGGTCTGTTCAATACGGACTGGAAAACAAGATTTGCGGGATTTTTATCAAAGTTTTGGCATTTTTTATTCTTTT
>JABUQX010007836.1:5000-7500 GCA_015478945.1 Trachelipus rathkii
GTTATAAACATGAAAACTTGTTTTACTTCCCCTATGTTCGCTTTATTGGTAAAGTTGTTAATGATAGCTGTTTATTCGTCTGGTTGTTTGTCTGTGTGTTAAGTATGTTATGTTCATGTTTAGCTTTACAGAGGATAAAACTTTACTATGTTTATATTTATCCGTTAATTATTATGATAGTTAGGTAAGGTTATTATAAATTTTTGTTAAATATTACTATGTTAATGTAGAATAAAGCTTGTTTGCGTTTATCTTATATTTCGTTGGTCATGTAAAGATATTAGATAAGGTTATGATAAATTTTGTTAAATATACATTTAATGTAAAATACATTTATTTATGTTAGTTATGAATGCTGATTCAAGTGTGAATTTAGGTTATCGTTTTTGTATGCTTAATAGCTACTTTACTGTTGTTAGACCATGAAGTGTCAATGTTACCAGTTTATTCGTGCTTAAGGTGTGTTTGGTTTGTTGTTGTACATTATATTCTTAGTTTAGCTGATGCTATGTTAGCTTTATTAATGTGAAAACCTTGTTACGTTAGCATATATTAGTTGATCAGTGTTAAAGAACTTGTTTTTATGCTTATCCAAAATGATATTGAAATGTAACATGAATCAATAGATCAATAGATCAATAGATCATGGGAAGGTGGGAGGAGGGAAGGATGGTAGGGAAGGCTGGTTTGATTTACTGATTTACTGCTTTAGATGGTATAACAACGCTAATTTTTTAAGCTATAAACATAAAAAGAATAAAAATTTTGGTAAAAATATATTTTTAAACAAATGAAATAAAAATAAATGAAAGTTTTTGTGTTATGTTATACAAAATATTTGAATCAATAGATTAATAGATCACGGGTGGGATAGGCAGGGTAGGGTGGGTGGTTTGATTTACTAATTTACTGATTTAATGATTTACTGCTTTAGTGTATGTAAAAATATGACTTGAATCAATATATCAATAGATCATGGATGGACAAAAGGGTGCTGGGGAGGGTGATTTGATTTACTGATTTACTTATTTACTGATTTAGGGTATGTAAAACATAAAAATTTTGGTTAAAAATATCTTGAATCAATAGATCAAAAGATCATGGATGGACAGGAGGGTGCTGGAGAGGGTGGTTTGATTTACAAATGTACTGCTTTAGGGTGTGTAAAAATAAATATTTTTAAACAAATAAAATCAAAATAAATAAAAGTTTTGTGCTATGTTATACAAAATATGACTTGAATCAGTAAATCAATAGATCAGTAGGTCATGGATGGGGTCTGGAGGGTAGGGTGGGAGATTTGATTTACTTATTTACTGATTTACTGCTTTAGGGTGTGTAAAAATGCAAGTTTTTTACGTTATAAACATAAAAAGAATAAAACTTTTGTGTTATGTTATACAAAATATGACTTGAATCAATAGATCAATAGATCAATAGATCATGGATGGGGTGGGTAGGTGCAGAATGAGTGGTGTGATTTACTGATTTACTGCTTTAGGGTATGTAAAAACGAAAAAAATTTAAGTTATAAACATGAAAAGCATAAAAATTTTGGTAAAAACAAAATGTTTTTAACAAATTAAACCAAAAATAAATAAAAATTTGAAAAAAATAAATAATAAAATTTAAAAAGTAATAATATTTGAAAATAAGACCTTGAGTCAACTCAAGCACCGTGCTCTTCCTTCAGTCATATTTATGCTTATTCTTCTCTGTGTTCTCAAAATTTTATCTTTCTATGTTGATTTCCAAGATTTTGGGGCTCAGCCCCAACACCATATGGGCATAGCGTCACTTTACTTCGGCTGTACCGAGAATACATTATAAGAATGGTGTATACCAAGTTTCATCGCTCTACCGTCATTTCCTATTTGGAAGGGGCCAGCACCTTCCCTCTAGAGATGCACGGCCATTTAACCTCGTCAACGACGAGGATACCTTATATGAAGGATGTTTACCAAATTTCTTCCTTCTACGTCAATTTTCAATGTTTTGGAGTCAGAACCCCCCCCCTTACGGGGGGTGCACGGTCATGTAACATCGACTTCGACGAGGGCACCTTATAAGAAAGGTGTATACCAAGTTTCAGCCTTCTACGTCAATATTCAATGTTTGGGGGGGCCAGCACCCTCCTAAGGGGGTGCATAGCTACATAACCTCGTCTACGACGAGGTTACGTCACCCCTAAGCGGGGTATCAAGTTTGGAGGAGATACCATTTAGCAAACTCTATCCGGTGCTTGGTGTAGTGGGGTGTGGTGCGGTGCGGGACCACTGCGGGGCGGTGTCAACATTTTGAACAACAATTATACATACATAATTAACAAATAATTAAAAAAAATTAAAAATAATTTAAAAAAATAACCTAGGTATTGATACCTTAAATATTTCAATCCACCATTATTTATTTATTTATTTATTTATTTATTTATTTATTTATTTATTTATTTATTTATTTATTTATTTATTAATTATTTTTTATTATTACGTCTCGCACG
>JABUQX010007836.1:12500-70000 GCA_015478945.1 Trachelipus rathkii
AGGGTTTCCGAACCATGGAGGGTGTTTGGGGACCCCCGGAAGAGTTCCTCCACTGAAATAAAAGAAGAAGAAATGCACGGTGTAAAACAGAAGAGTAAGGAAGGAAGAAAGAGGAAGGAAGAATGAGGAATGAGTAAGAATGAGTAATAGAAGGAGTCAGAGTTGGTATCTGCACCGGTGCTGGAGTCGGTGCGGTGCTGAGTTAGTAAATATTCATTTAATAATACAATATTGGTGTCCTTATATATGTTTATAAGACCGTAGAACTTGACTAAGAGAGATTCGAGTTCCAAATAGATATCTGGGAACCCCTGGAGGGGGTCCCCAACTGAAAAAAAGAAATGCACGGAGTGCATAAGAGAAGATGGAGAAATGAAGAAGGAGAAGAAGTCTCATCTGTCGGAGCAAATGTGCCATAACCAGCACCGGTGCTTGAGCCAGTGCGGTACCGAGTTAGTAAACATTCGTTTAATAAATAATTTTGGTATCAATGTATGGGTTTATAAGATGGTAGATCTTGAATAAGATAGTTTCAAGTTCCCAATAGATGACCGAAGACCCCCCTCCGGGGGTCCTCAGTAGAAACGAAAGGATTGCGTGACAGAAGAGGAGGAAAGAGGAAGGAGGGAGGAGGAAGGAGGGAGAAGGAAGGAGGAAGGAGGAAGGAGGAAGGAGGAAGGAGGAAGGAGGAAGGAGGAAGGAGGAAGGAGGAAGGAGGAAGGAGTCTCATGTGTCGGAGCAAATGAGCCATAGCCGGCACCAGGGTGATGCTGATTTAGTAAACATTCGTTTAATAATACAATAGCCTTACTGTCACATGACTAATTCAATTCTACATTGAACAGGTCTCATTTGTATTGCATCTTACAAAGATAACCCGTTTTCTTAAGGTTTAAAACTGACATTTATATTTTCAAATCTCATTTTCTTTTTATAAACGTCAACAAATATAATTTTTTTCCCTAAGTTGAGACATGTATTTTTGTTTCCCATTTTTATTTTACAAGTTTCATATCTAGATTTATACTTTTGTGTTTAATTTTTGTTTATTTTAATATTTATTTATTTTCAAATTTTTATTATTTTTATTTATTTATTTTTAATTTTATTTTTTAAAAAAATTATTTATTTTTCAAATTTTAATTATTTGTATTTATTTTTAATTTTATTTATTTTTTAAAAAATTATTTTGCTTTAAAAAAAAATTATTTACTTATTTCAATTTTATTTTTTTATATTTTTTTTTTCAAACTTTATTTTTTTAAGTTTATTTATTTAAAAATATATTTTTTTAAACTTTTGTTTATTTTTTGTTTTATTTGTTTAAATCATTTAATTTTTAATAAAATTTTTATTCTTTTTATGTATATAACGTAAAAAAGTTTGCGTTTACACACCCTAAATCAGTAAATCAGTAAATCAAACCACCCACCCTACCCCTCCCACCCATCCATGATTTATTGATCTTTAGTTCTATTGATCTATTGATTTAAGTTATATTTTGAATAACATAACATAAAGCTTTTATTTATTTTTATTTTATTTGTTTAAAAATATATATTTCTACTAAAAAATTTATTCTTTTTATGTTTATAACTTTAAAAATTTGCGTTTTACACACCCTAAAGCAGTAAATCAGTAAATCAAATCAAAGACCTGACCCCTCCCACCAATCCATAATCTATTTATCTATTGACTCAAGTCATATTTCGGGTATCATTTTGTATAAGCATATAAAAATAAGTTCTTTGAATAAAATATCATAGTAAAGTGTAAAGTTTACTGACCCTAATGCAGTAAATCAGTAAATCAGTAAATCAGTAAATCAAACCATTCCATCTCTCCCCTCCCACCCTTTCATGATCTATTGATCTATTGATTCAAGTCATATTTCGGGTATCATTTTGTATAAAAAACAAAAATAAGTTCTTTGAATAAAATATCATAGTAAAGTGTAATAGTTTACTGACCCTAAAGCAGCAAATCAGTAAATTAGTAAATCAAAAAACCAACCACTTCCCTCCCACTCTTTCAGGATCTATTGATCTATTAATTTATTGATCTATTGATCTATTGATTCAAGTCATATTTCGGGTATCATTTTGCATAAACAATATAAAAATAAGTTCTTTGAATAAAATATCATAGTAAAGTGTAATAGTTTACTGACCCTAAAGCAGTAAATCAGTAAATGAAGCCATCAACCCGTCCATTCCCATCCAGCCATGACCTGTTGACATATTGATCTATGGATCTATTGATTCGTCATATTTCGGGATCAAGCCTAATAACTTACGCACGAATAAACTGCTAACATGAACAAAGTTTAAACCTACCATCAGCTGTTAACATATCAAACTCAATCACTACTATACAAAATATAACACACCTAACATACCATGCGTAAGAAGAAACTGCTATCATTAACAAAGTTATCAGCTTAACAACAGTAAAGTGGCTAAAATTTCTATGTAAAACTCGTCCTTACCATACCTTTTCTATCATATCTATATCACATCACTGCAAATATAACATTGTAATATTTAACATATCCTAAAAATTTATCATAATCTATCCCATCTATCATGCTGACCAGCGAATAAACTGCTAAAATAACAAAGTTTGAACATCAATAAAGCTAACATAACATTGCCTCGACTAAGAACATAATGTATCACAACAAACCTTTCGTATGAATAAACTACTAACACTAACAAAGTTCAGAGTGTATCGATAAAGTACCTAACATTATATACCCTTACTTTTCCCTTACGTTTATAAAAAGAAAATGAGATTTAAAAATATAAATGTCAGTCTTCTACCTTTAGAAAACGGGATATCTTTGTAAGATGCAATACAAATGAGACCTGTTCATTTTAGAACAGAATAAGTCATGTGGACAGTAATGCTATTGTATTGTTAAACGAATGTTTTCTAAATCAAATCCGCACCGATCCCGGCTATGGCCTATTTGCTCCGACACATGAGACTTCTCCTTCCTCCTTCCTCCTTCCTCCTTCTCCTTCTCTTCCTCCTTCCTCCTTCCTTCTCCTTCCTCCTTCCTCCTTCCTCTTCTCTTATGCTTTCATCCTTCTCCTTCTCTTCCTCCTCTCTCCTTCTTCCTTCTTCTGTCCGCATTCTGCGATTCTTCTGGGAACCCCCTCCGGGGTCCCCAGACATCTATTTAGGGACTTGAAACTATTTTATTCAAGATCTACGATCTTATAAACATATACATTGATACCAGTATTATTTTACAACTCACACCGCACTGACTAAGCACCGATGCAAGGCTATGCTAATTTGCTCCGACACAAAGAGACTTCTTCTCCTTCTTTCCCTCCTCCATCTTCACTTATGCACTCCATGCATTTTTTTCTTTTTTTTTGAACTGGGGACCCACACCGGGGGTCCCCAGACATCTATTAGGAGCTTGAATCCCTCGTAGTCAAATTCTTATATATATTTAATATATATGTATATATATTATATATAATATATATATATATATATAATATATATAATATATTATATAAATATTATATATATTATATTATATGTTATATTATTATATATATATATATATAGTATATATATATATATATATAATATATAATATATATATATATATATATATATATTATATAATATATATATATTATATATATATATATATATAATATATATATATATATATATAATACATATTATATATTTATATTTATTATATATTATTATATATATATATATTATATATATATATTTATATATATATATATATAATATATATTATATATATATTTATTTTATAATATACATATATATTTATATATATATATTATATATATATTATATATATATATATATATATATATATATATATATTATATATATATATATATATATTATAATATATAGTATATATATATATATATTATATATATATATATATATTATAATAAGGACACCAATAATGTATTATTAAATGAATATTTACTAACTCAGCATCGCACCGGCCTCAGCACCGGTGCCGGTACCACCTCTCACTCCTTCTACTACTCCTCCCTACTCCTTCTTTATTCTTGCTTCCTTCTTCTTCCTTCCTTCCTCTTCTGTTTTGCACTTCGTGCATTTCTTTTATTTCAGTGGAAGACCCCCATTCGAGAGGTCCCCAGACACTCTTTACGAACTTGAAACCCTCAAAATCAAGTTCTAAGACCTTTTAAACATATACATTGATACTAATATGGGGCTAAACGATGTTTACTAACTCAGCACCGCACCGGCTCCAGCACCGGTGCCAACTATTGCTCATTTGCTCCAACACATGAGACTTCTCTTTATTCCTTCCTAGTTCTTCCTTCCTCCATCTTTTTCTGTTTAGCATTCCATACATTTCTTCTTCTTTTATTTTAGTTGGGGACACCCCTCCGGGGGGTCCCTATGATATGGGTGAAACAATAATCATTAATTAAACATTTACTATTTATTTATTTATTATTTATTTATTTAATTATTTAATTATTTTCTTTTTTTTTTTTTTGAACACCCAACCCCTCCGGGGTTGGGCCCCAGATACCCTCAAGGGTTTTAAAATTCCCATATTTAAGTTCTACGACCTTATAAACATATATTTTGATACCAATATGGTGCTAAACGAATATTTACTAATTCGGCACCGCACCGGCTTTAGCACCGGTGTCGGCTATGAAACCGGGTACAGCTTCTACTCCGACTCTGACTCCGACTCCGACTCCGACTCCTGTTACTCCTTCCTTATTCTTCCTCCTTCATCCCTTTTCCCACCTATTATTTCCTCTTCTTTTATTCACTCCGCGCATTTCTTCTTTTTTCAGGCGGGACCCCTCCTCCGGAGGGGGGGTCTCCAGGACTCCGATTCCGATTCCAACTCCGACTCCAACTCCTCCTTACTCCTTCCTCTTCTATGCACTTTCCAAATTTCATCCTTCTACAATCATTCTCTATTTTTAGGGGCCAGCACCCCCCTCCGGGGAGCGGCGCACGGACACTTAACCTAGCCGTAGGTTACGTCACCATCTGATGTCCAACCAAATTTTAGAGAGGTATGATAACCCTAACCCCTGAGAGAGAGAGCCTTTCCCAGGTATTTATATATTTAAACAGGAAGGGTTCGCCGTACTCGGACACTCACTACAACAATATTTCGACTGAAATTTAAATATGAGTGATGATTTTCTTTCGATTATATTTTTCAATGTAATAAGTCAACCAGAACACGTAGAAAGACGATTTAAACATCGATATGGGGCTAAATGATCACGATAAATCGATTGGAACCATCATAAATGATCTCCCGATAATTTAAATCCTTCTAGGAACCAAAAAGCCCCTTTTAAGGGGCTGAGCCCATTTTGAGGGCTTCACCCCTGAGTTGCCAGATTTAGCGAGAAATCTGATAAAACGCTGAAAAATGGTAAACAGTAGCAGAAAAATTAAAAATACAAAAAATGCATAGATTAAACGGATTAGGGTGCCAGATTTAGCGACAAATCTGGTATAACGCTAAAAATATGGTAAGAAGTAGTAAACAATGCTGAAATTTATCAAAAAAATGCTAAAAATGCACAAATTTAACTGATTAGGGTGCCAGATTTAGCGACAAATCTGTCAGCTTTCAGTTTGGCTGTCAGTTATGCCCCCTTACTATATATATATATATAATATATATATATATATTATATATTTATATTATTAATATATATATATAAATATATATAATATATATATATATATTATATATATATATATATATATATATTAATATAATTCCTCTATATATATATATATATATAAATATATATATATTTGAAGATGCTTACGTCAGGCCTCGTTTTCCTTTTTCCAAAACACTCTGAATTGAGAGATCCTATTAACGAGATTTTGATGAGGCTGGTCGACGCTGGATCCCAAACGAGATGTATCGGCGCCACACGGACTATTAGGAAGCAATCCAACTTGATGACGTAAGAAATTTAACGAAACTATTATTCTATTTTTCCCGCTTCTACATATTTCTTAAGTAAAGGATAAAAATTAGCGTTTCTAATCGTTTTATATATATATATATATATATATATATTATATATATATATTTATATTATAATATAATATATATATATATTATATATAATATATTATATAATATATATTATATAATATATATTAATATATAATATATTATATATATATATTTTATATACAGTATATAAAATATATTTTATATATATATATATATATATATATATATATATATATATATATATATATATATATATATAATATAATATATATATATAATATTGTAAATATTATTCAGAAGTAAATTAAATGCAAACCCGCCTCAATATTTAACTGATACCTACACCTGATGTGCAAAATAAGATTTTTTTTTCTTTTTTCTTTTTAATAGAAAGATACTTACAAAAAAAAAAACAGAATTTGAAATTAATAGCTTTGAGACACGAAACACAACGAACCACGTAACTGCAAAGAAAAAATAAGGAAACCGACTTTTTGTTGTGAAATGAAAACTTGCTCTAAATTTTTTCTTGAAAAAAATTTGTTTTCTCCCGTTTCTCCAGCAAGATTTCAGTTTTCTTCTATCCGAAATCGATGAAGTGATTCATTTAGTTTCTACGGCTTACTTTCTGGAGTCAAATCACTTTTTCAATCCGTGTCTTGATGTAAATAACGCAATAGAGAACTCTGCTTTTTTTATCCGTAATTTTGAAGCAAATATTTAACTAAAATATTCTTAAAACGAAATGCTAGCTTAGTTAGTTTCAATATCGGCATCAAATTTTATAAAAATTTCAAAGATTTTCTTTCAAAATGGGTAATATTGCAAATAATTTAAACGATATCAAGGGCAAACTGTGTGCCTATTGTACAATATGGTAATTATTTTTTACCATTAGTTTCTAAATCTCAACCCTACAACAAAGTGCTTCATAGTAAAACAAGAATTTCTGATGTACTCCGATTCTCAATGATTCGTTCCTTTCTCACTTCATTCACACAGATCTTTTCGTATTAATATCTATAGATTTTTCCGATAGGCACTCCTTTATCCTTCTTCCTTCACATGAACTAATTACACAATCATACACTCTTTAATTATTTTTAAACGATAATGGAATTAACATAACTTCGGAGAAATCAAGAGGGGGTGGCTTCCAAAAAATAATCGCTCATTCACCTCACCCTTTATCATCAAATGAAACTTTGCTACTTCTGACACTGAGGGTTGGTCCCGCCAGAAGATTGCCGACTTGCTTTGATGCGCGTTCTTTTTATTTAATTCCTGCAATATTTGAGGTGTTTATCCTAATTTCCTCTTTCTTGAACACAATCTTTCTACCTCTAAATCTCTTATCCTGCTCTTAAGCGTAACTCAAGTGTGCAAGCTCACCAACAGTAAACCTCCTCTATTTTCTTCCCTTGTTTCCATCATCATTTCACTGCCAAATACGGATGCGTTTCGTATGTTTTCAACGAAGCTCCTTATTTTCGTTCTTCTAATTTGGTGTATTCTGAATATTCAACCTTACCGTTTAGCCTCTCTTACAAATCTAAGAAAATAATTGGTTCACCTAAGTTTCTACTTTTCATTACTGCTTCAACTAATAATTTATTCGACTACCTAAGCTCCAAATTATAACACATTTTCTCACCTTCTTCTTTCTGAGAAATCATCATTATTGATAATTCAATGTAAACCATTGGCCAAATGTTTTTTCTTGTTCTCAAGATACAACCCAAGAACTTTCCTTTCATTTCTCTATTCATAACAATCTTGAAAATATGATGCAACTTCCTTTCTGTATCCCTAATCGTTTTGAAGAAGAACTTAACATACCAACCCTTTTATTAATCCCAATCATTCTGCTTACACTGTAAAGCAAAACTATTTTTATCTCTGGGTTCCTCGGATCATCATCTTTTCTCTGGGTTCCTCGAATCATCGTCTTTTCTCTGAATCCTATTTTGTTTCTACAAGTCTTTTACAACGGCCCTCGATTTATTCGACGAAACGTTTTTGGCACTGCGGTGCTGCTAACTAGTCGGACTTGATTCCATGGTGTGGGTTGTATGCATATTCAATGTGATTCTCTCTGGCATGGAGGAGTACATTTCACTTACCTTTCCTTCAGAGATACTGCCTTCAGGAATTTACTTCAAACTCCAGAAATTCATATTGTTTATCTTTCATAGCGTGACCGGGCAAAATCTATTCTCCATTCTATAAATCTCTTCTCTCTGTAGAAAATGGAAGGATGTCTCTAGTTCCTCTTCTTTACGTTCTTTCTGACTATTTGATAAATAATGTCAACTCTAACTTTGCTTTTAGTCTTTCTTTCTTTCCCTCCTCTAGTTTCTTCCGAAAGACATCTTCTGCCAAAACTATATTCGTCGCTCAAACCTCTGCCTCTAATTCCACTTTACATTATTTCGAATCTATTCCTACACAACCTCGCTCTAAACGCATTTATTTAATTTCTTCTAAAGATGTAATTTAATACTAAGAAGGCGCATAGTACTGATGACATTGTTTCTGTAATTCTCTCATCTAATGTTTTCCATCTTTGCAACCTGCCTTGGTAAATTGTTTCGCCTCAACATGTTTACTTCTACCTTTCCTTCCTGTTGAAAACATGCCTTAATCAGGCCTGTTTCGAAAAGGTGGGAACCTCTATAGTCTCTAACTATCGTCGTAACATTTTAACCTCAGTTATCTCGAAAGTTTTCGAATTTATGTTCAACAGGAAGATTGAGAAACACCCTAATTATTTCTAAACTCATTTCCGATAGCCAGTTTGGATTTTGTAAGAAACGCTTTCCTTGCGATATTCTTTCTCTATTCACTGACTCTTGATACTCTGTTATTCGGCTATTTAATGAATATTTTGATATGAAACTATAAAAGATTTGATACAGCCTGGCTCAAAGCTCTAATATCTGAAATTACCTCTTTCATCATAGTAATTATGGAACCATCTTTACCAACCATAGCAACGGATTTCCAAAAGAGATGGTACTTGAAGCGTCCCTAGCAACGGTTTTATTCCCCATTAGGGAGTCTTAAAGACAACATATCCCCAACATGGAACCCTCACTTCTAATGACGTCACTTCTTTGCAGGCGTGGTTTCCAGTCCGTAGACCCACCGTAGGGGGATACTGACCTGGGTGCTAGCTTCCCAAAGTTGTTTTTGGATATGGCGAAATATTATGGAATAATTATGCAATTATTATTATTGAATAATGAAAAATAAATTAATAAATATATATATATATATATATATATATATATATATATATATATATATATTATATATATATATATTAGTATATTATATATTATATATATATATATATATATATATTATATATATATAATATATATATATATATTATATATATATATATATATATATATATATATATATATATATATTTATATGTGTGTGTGTGTGTGTATATATCAGAGGTGGGCAAAAGTGCAAATAATAATTACAATAGTAATAATTATTATTATTATTATTATTATTATTATTATTATTATTATTATTATATATTATTATTATATTATTATTATTATTATATATTATCTATTATTATTATTATATAGCCAATTTACTAAATATATCGGTTAGTTGTTATTCCTTCACTTTTTTAGTGCTTTTGCTGCTTAGGAAGGGATATGTCAGATCTGATATAAGTGTTTCTTGTAAAAGATTGCAAACGGTGAAAGTTCGTCGAAGTGTAACTTGAAATTATTGAGCGTGATGCTGCCTGTACTTCCCATGAAAAAAGGCAGCCAAGATGACTTGGAGCACTTATGGCCCCATCTTATCAAGTACTTGGGTTGAAGTTAAAGAAGGAGTATATTGAGGGCAATAGAGTGATGTGCAAGGGAAAGATTGAATGCTCCCAAGTCCCAATGTAAAAAAAAAACTTCAGCTTTGACATTAAATCAACACATAGCTTGAAATCGCACTATTTGATCGTAATTAACTTATTATCGATACTTTTTATTTGAATTTATTTCTTTTTAATTTTAAATTCAACCAATTAAATATTTCACATATTTTATTTACATGAATAAAGATTATAGTTTTGTAACTTTTTTTAGAAATATCCTTCTTTGCACAAGGAGCTGTGTACTGCAATTGAAGGACTGTCAAAGTGGGGCCGGAGATGCTCAACAGACAATGAGACACCCAGCAAAAAGCGTCAGACCATCATTCTCCAGCTATGTCGAAAATATTTAAACAGAAGAGAGCTCTTGAGTTGCATTATAAGTAAGTGCTTTATTTTAAGAACAGGTTAACTATAAGTGGTGTCACAACTAACAGGTTAAAAAACTAACAGAATACAGTCCATACAAAAATTTTCGAATTTGAAATACCAAGTTTTATTTGTCATTAATATCATTTCTCATCTAATAATTTCGCTTCTAGATTTCTGCTACATGACAGTGGGCCTATTCACATTGCGGAGTCTGAGTTCTTTTACGAATTCCTGTCCAACCTAAACTCTGATTTCCACCTCCCCTCCAGAAGAAAAGTGATGAGGGATTTTGATGTCATTTGCATAATAGGGAAGGCTGATTTAACCATCATTATTTAAGGCCAAATATGTGGCCACAACCACAGACAGCTGGTCTGGGAACAACAAACAGGAGCTTTCTGGGGATGACGGTTCACTTGATTAATTTGAATGAATACTTTGAAGAGAGAGAAGGCTGTCCTTGCCTTTAGAGAGTTATCTGTTTCTCAGACCAGCACAGTCCTAGCCAACAGTATGACGGATATTCATAAAAAATTTGGCATTGAGCATAAGGTCAGTAAAAATCGATATGAAATAATAACGTAATTAATAAGGAAACGACTAAATTAAAAAAAATTATCTTCAGGTTGTCTACATTAAAACAGATAAGGGGTCAAATTTCTGAGCAGCCTTTTGGGTGGATGCTCATGCAGAAACGGGTGACGAAGAGGAAGAAGAACAGGCACCGATTCCAGAGATAGTGGTTACGCGTGAAGAGATGGAAAAAATTAGTGACACAGAGGTTCTGCAGACAAAACCTCTCCAGCTAGAAAATCTGCTTGAAGAACATGATGCACTTAGCCTAACTAAACATCGCCGTTGCATTTCCTACAAATTAAACATCTTGGCTACTAAGGATGTTTCAAATGTTCCTCGCTGGTTCTCTGGTGCCAAGGATCCATTTAATACGACACTTACCAAAGCACAGGAATTGTGGAATGCCCCAAACAGGAAAACTACAACTGCTGAGCGAATTAAGAAGGAGTTGGAACCAAAGCTTAAAACACCAAGTGTTACTCTCTGGAACTCTCTATACGTTTCTATAAAAGACCTGCTTAAGAACCTTGATGGTCGCATGACACAAATCAACAACATTTGTATGGAGCAAAAGCCTTGTCTTCCAGTATTTAATAAAAGTGAAATGAGGTAATTGAGGAACACATCGAAAAAATGACGCCTATTGCTGTTAGGCTTGATATGTTGCAGGAAGAAAAGAATGCGTACGCCGGAGTCCTATTGCCTAATCTCTTCCTCCTCAAAGACAAGATCGGGGAAATGTAACGAGAGGTGGAAAAATTTAACTATGTCAAAAACTTAGTCAACTACTTGCTAAAGCAACCAAATCAATATCAATAGTTTCGAGCATCGATATCAAGCTGTCAGGATTGAATAAATAACTTTCTAGAAACGAATCATGAAGCAGTCGATAGGTTATATTCAAAAGATCACCGAACTCTATAACGTCATCTATTCTTCTCTGGAATTCTATGTTTATTATAATAAAGAGCTCGAGGTCTTGTCGTCCAGAGACTGTGAAACAATGCAATGATGCTGAAAAAACACCTGTTGCTTCCCGACGATACCAAACTCCAAAATGAATTCTAGGGACATTGTCATGGTTCCAGAACACCAGAGTAATGCGGTTATTATCTTCGGGGTCCCCTCTGGCAATGGCGATGCCCCAGTCGTTCGTCACAGTGCAGTTTTGATAGCCTGATTATCCGGGGACATAAACAAAGGTTTATTATACGTATTACATGGTGATATGCACGTTACATAGCTATCTCCTGTAGCCTTCATTCTATATCTTAATGAAACAGCGCAGTGCGCGTGCACAACGCTCCAAGACACTATGTCACTGATTAAAGTGTTTTTAACTACGCAAGCCATTCTAACAACTTCAAATTGGAGACTCAACTGACAGCTTGTCTTATAAGTGCATCATCTTATATACCTTAGCTGAAGGAGCGGAGTAATGTTTAGACCTATCACAGCATAACACGCGGTACTGATTATTTCAAGATTAGGAGTGATCTTATTTAGGCTTAGGGAAATAACGGTTCTTAATTATAGGTCTATGGGTATATGGGTTTCACATTGGCATCTATAAGTAGATAACGTTTATTACAGCCTAAGCCTAATACGATACGATTTTTCCTGTTTTAACTGGTATGGGTATAAGATCCGTCTCTTTCTGTCCACTCATACCAAAGGTAGAGCCTGAGGCTGAAGGCGTAAGTATGCGGCTTATAAATATATTTAGGTCGGCTAGGCCTTAACCCTTTAAGTCCTAAGCGGTCACTGGTGACCGCTTTTCTGTGATTGATATTATTGGGTAAAATGTATCGATTTTTGCGTGTTTTTTTTAAAAAAATCTACTAAAAGTATCGATTTATATCGATATAATATCTCATCCTACCAAAAATTTACTCAGTGTTCTTTCAGACATGGTGAGAAGTGGGTGTCGGAGGCTGTCTCCTCAAAATTTTCTTTTGTGCGTGAAATAGTTATTTTTATTCTTTATTTAGTTATTATAAAAGTTTTTTTTACATATGTTTGTTCATATTGTTATGTTGGAAAAATGTTAAAAAAATATGTATTCAGCTATATTTTCGTAAAAATAAACCTATCGTTGCTCTTACACATTTGGAAATCATGGGCGGTCACGGTGACCGCGTTCGGATTTCGAGGCTACTGTAGCAAAACAAAAAAAAAATTTTTTTTTACAATTTTATTATAGTGTTAATATTATGATATATATATATATATATATAATACTATTATTATATTATATATATACTATATAATATATAATATAATACATAAATATATAATATATATAATATATATATATATATAATATGACTATTCTGAAGTACGGTATACTTTTGTGCTGGTTCCCAATAAAGATTTTCAAGATATTTCATTTTTCTTTCCTGTCTTATAGGTAAGAATATTATATATATATCCTATATCATATTATAATATATCTATATCTACTATATAATTATACCTAATTATACTATGATATAAGTATATAGTATACTATATATATATATATATATATATATATATATAATAATTATTTGAAGCAGAATTCAGGTAAGTTCAATTGAAATATTTCAATCATATATATATACTAATGTAATGGTATATGTAGTATAGTGTATATATATATAATATGTATATATATATATATATATTACTATCAGATTTTTAGTATGTAATATATATATATTATATAATTATATATATATATATAAATTATTATATTATATATATATATGTAATATATGCACCCATAAAACCTTTTTCAGATTGACATATCCTGCGTCATCCGCCCAGCCTTTCCAGTTCCGACCCACAATAATCAAGTATGCTGAGGATATACACATCCTCAAACCATCCACTTCCAACCCTCAACAGCTTCAGAAACGTCATCCTTTTCTACGAGAGAACGAGGCTACAAAGGGGTCAGAACTTCGTATATGGAGGAGGAAGCTAAACACAAATAATGCAGTTATAATATCCCTATTTCCAGGGTAAGAGTCGGAGGATGACATGTTTTCTGATGCTGGTATTGAACCACACATAGGGTGCCGAGGTGGAAAGCAGAAAACAAATAGTTGATACGAAAGGCCATTTTTTGCTGTACAGGAAAACAAAAGTACATGGGCGGCGTTGATCTGGATGATATGCTCATTGAGCTATACCGGATCAACTTCAAGTCAGAAAATGGTACACCGTATTTTAATTATTTGTTGGCCTTAGCGTGTCATGCCCTGGCTTTTTAACCGGGGGGTTCATGGGAACAAAGGTCCTCTCAAAGAACATCACATGCCACTAGTCGATTTTCAAAACAGACATAGGTATGGCTTATGCAATTGTAGTAGTAGTGCACCCAGCGGAAAGAAATCCGGGCCAAAGCAATGGCAGAAGAGAAAACAGAGGTTCAAACTGATAGTGCTCCCGCACAATCTGTCAGGTATGACAACCTTTCCCACTGGCCACTGTTCAGAAGGGAGGAAAACTTGCAAACTTTGCAAAAAGCTCAAGACGTCAGTCATGTGCGAAAAATGCAAAGTTCATCTTTGCCCTCCCCTCGGCACAGCAAAATACCCAATTGCTTTGTTCAATATCATAAGCATTAGTCTAGTCTTGTTTTACCCTCTCCGCTCACCTCTACTTTTACTGAGTCTATAAGATCCTATCTCTATATTAAACCCCAAATAATACATATATTATTATTTATATATATATATATATATATATATATATACTATTATATATATATAGATAAACTATATATTATAATATTATATATAATATATATTATATAAAAATATATATATATAACATTGTATGTTATTATATATATATAAATATAATAGATAAATATGGATATATAGATATGTATATCTTATTATATAAATATATATATATATATAGTATATATATATAATATATATATATATAGTATTTTTGAAAAGAAATTCTTTGACAAGATTATTAAATATAATTATATATATATATTATATATATATATATATATCTATATATATATTATATTATTATATATATTATATTAAAATAAATATATATAAATATATATAATATATATATATACATATATATATGATATATATATTTAATATATCTATAATATATATAATTATATATTATATATAAAATATATAATATATATATATATATATAATAATATTATATTATATATAAATATATATATATACTTATATAAATATATATATATATATATATGTCGGGTACCGTACGATACAAAATGCTTTATATCTTATTGTAATTTAATAAAGCTTAGAACCTCTTAGGAGGCAAAGTTTTTTAATGAGAGTAGTAAACAAAGCTCCAACCGTTTTGTGTATTATTATGTACGGTAACATGGCTTCCATCTTCTAACTCACACAATGTTTTATTTTTTTGTTATATTCATTTAAAATTTTAAACAGCCAATAAGAGTACTTTTCTCCTCCCGGCAATATCTGAAGCCAAAGGAGGAAACGGAGTTCGGCCAACGACATAGAGCCGCTAGGGCGCTTGGGCATGTCCCTTAGCACGTAAAATCTATTATTTTCTTTGTAATAAATTAAAGGTAAATAGTTCTTAATCAAGAAAACCTCTTGTTAGTTGGTCATTTATAAAGTTGCTTACTGTGAGATTTTAATAAGATAAAATAATTATGAAAGAACGGTGAAGAGATCTAGTAAAGAACATGGCATTCTATTACATGCCCACATTGCAAACTGTTCCAAAATAAATTGTATATAATATGGGGATTTATATTCACGAAAAATATATTTAAAGGGTTGTGACCCACTCTATTTATTATACAAAATAAAATTATTTTTTTTTATTTTGAACCCCATAATTAAAAAAAGAATGTTAATAAAAGAATAACATCAAAATCTATTTAATACACCTTCCATCTTATTAATTATTGTAACCGAGGTGTGAGTGATTTAATTATAGGTTAATTGATTAATGAACTCATCTACTCGCGCTACATAGTTTTGGTAAAACCCAGAACGACATCATACATTACAACCTTTAGATAAAAAGGGCCAATAATAATAAATATAATAATAATAATATAATAATAATAAAAATAATAATAATAATAATTAAATAAAAACTGAGGCTGTGAGAGGCAAAGTGAAAATAATAAAAACGGTAGTGAGCGTGAAGACCAGCTAAACAAAATAAAAAGCTCCGAAATCGAAATATTCGTTTTCAAAAAATAAGAAAAAAAAAAAAACATCATTTCATAAACGGAAATGAGCGGTGGCGAAAAATAAAAAAGATCGTCCACGGCGATCGAATGTCTACAACAAAGAGGAAGAAAATGGGGGAAGAAAAATTAAAGAATACCCCCCAAGATACCCTCTCCGCCTGCTAAAAATAAACAAAAGTTTTATAGGCTAAACTCTGAAATTTGGATGGTAACAAGCGAGTTTAAAAGAAAAAAAAGAAAAAGAAAAATAAAGTCTCTGTGATGAAGACGAGGCCTATATAAAGAAACTTGTGAAGGGTACGAAATAACCCAAAAGTTAAATTCGCCTCTATGCTGTAACAAACTAAAGCTCAAAATTGCCTGGCTGTTAAAGCGCTTAAGCCACTCGTAACGTTGTATCTCATATGGTTTGTGTTTTTTTAACGAAAGTAATTTTTTTAAATATTAATAATTTAATATTAATATTAATTTATTTTATAACCGACGTGATTTACAAGCTCCTCAATTCGGCGCAGAATGAATGTTATAGATATTGAAAATATTTATAGTTGTGCTGGATAAGGATAATGGTATAGTGCAATTATGTTTTTTTAATAAACGTTTACAAATATGTAAGAAGGTGGGAATCCCCCATCCTTCGGTACTCTTATCCCCCAAAATCGGGTAGGGATGGAGGTTGAAGTGTGAAACAAAGATGCGTGTAAACGGGCATGTTACCATGTGCCGTCATACGATATAAGAAATAGTCCTTTTTAAGAAAGGAAATTTGTAACTGTGTTTTTTTAGAATAGTAAAAATTATTTGGTAAAAGAACTTTACAGCTAATGAAAATCGTATTTGTAAAATGGGCCTCTAAGGATGGTCACATTAACGTAGAAATATTCCTTTTTTTTTAAAGAAAGAAAACTGTAATAAATTTAAGGGTATTAAAATTTATATTTTAAAATATCTATTTGTTAAAGACCTTGAGTCTGTGGGTATATTTACATGCGTGGAGATCTCCATATTAAAAATTATTGTATTTTATTTATTAAGTATGATAATTAGCTTAGGAAATTCGGTTTTCTCTGATTAAAATTTTTTAATAAAATTATTATAATTAGTAATTTACGAGTTTATTTTATGTGTCAATAGTAAAATCTATCTGATTAAAGTTATTTTTATAATGTTTTATGGTGCCGATTAATGATAATACATTTTCCGAATTATTATGAAATCATATTTAAAATTTATCTGAAATAACGAGAGAAAGATAACTTTCGTGAGAGAGACTATATGAGAGTGGGAGGAGCTCTGAACTCCTGTAGTCCTCTGACGTCATCACGAGTGAGTAGGCCTTAGACAAGTTAGAGTGTAGCTAAAAATGAAATAAATTCTACGGAATATTTTTGCCGACTTTAAAATAAAAAATGTATTTTTTTAGAATTGAAGGCTGGGTGTTCTTGACTTAGCCGGGGATGCACCATATGTACGGGCTACCGTACGATAAAACAATGCTATTATAATCTTTATTGTAATTAATAAAGCTAGAACTCTTAGGAGGCAAAAGTTATTATTATGAGAGTAGAAACAAAGCTCCAACCGTTTTGTGTATTATTATGTACGGTAACATGGCTTCCATCTTCTAAACACACATAACTATTTTTATTCCTTTTTGTATGTTATTTAAACTTGAAACAGCCAATAGAGTACTTTTCTCCTCCCGGCAATATCTGAAGCAAAGTAGAGCAGACGGCAAGCTTTCGGCCAACGACATAGACGCCCGCTAGGCGCTTGTGGCATGCCTAAGCACGCTTAAAATCATTATTTTTTGTAATAAAATTAAAGGTGTAGTTAATTATTAATGTTTCTTATAAGAAACACTCTTGTTAAAGTGTTCATTTGACTACGCTAAGTTGCTTCACTGTGAGATAATAAGATAAACATTAGAAGAAACGGTGAAGAGATCTAGTAATGAAGACATTGCATTTAATATGCCCAATTGCAAACTGTTCCAAAATAAATTGTATATAATATGGGGATTTAAGTATTCACGAAATATATTTTAAAGGGTCTGAGACCACTCTATTTATTATACCAAAATAAAAATTTCTATTATTTATGTGTGAAATTACAATATAAAAAAGAATGTTAATAAAGGAAATACATCAAAATCTATTTAATACACCTTCCATCTTAAATTAATTAGTGTACCCGAGGAGGCGAGGGATTTAATTCTAAGTTTAATTGATTAATGAACTCATCTACTCGCGCTACATATATATATAATATATATATATATTAATAATATAATATATATATATATATTTATATATTATATATATATATATTATATATATAATATATATATCACATATATAAATTATTTTTATATAAAAATTCAAAAACTATACATTATTCTATTTATTTATACCTAATTTGCATGTTTTAGTTAGTAATTTACAGTATTATAGCCAAATTATTGCTAGAGTGCCAAAAATTTTAATATACTCTTAAGTCCGGACCGGTCACCGGTGACCATTTTTATTTTGGCACTAAAAAATGTAAATTTTTTTCAAAAACAGTTCTAATGTTTTATTAGGGTCCTATTCACCTTGAATTTGCAAAGAAATAATTTTCGTACAATTTTTTCATAATTAAGGACTTAAAGGGTTAAGGACAGTCTTAAAAACCTGACGTATCGGTGTAATTCCATCCCATTATAGGCTTATTCGCGTTGATGACGTCTTCAAAGCTTTTCTATGTTTCATTTTCCTTATGGTTATAAAGTTGGCAAAAAGTATTACAAGGATATAATAAATTATATCGTAAACTGGGCATAAACAGTAATATAAGGGCTAATATTCCATATCTAAATTTAAGCTTAGATGAGATAATGCAGGTGCTCGAATCTTACCTGGTTCCCCGTATCGAGGTCATTCGCATTCCTCACGTCAGGTATAAAGTAAACACTACCCTGATGCATAAAACTTACTGCTGGGTCTCTAGTTAGTCTCAGTTGAACCTTTATAGTGAGAACGTGCTAAGGAGTGTTTTCCACATATTATATAGGGTATTAGAGAAGTAGTAACAGCTAAAATAATAATAATAATAATAATAATAATAATAATAATAATAATAATAATAATAATAATAATAATAATAATAATAATAATAATAATAATAATTTGATTTCTAATCACTATGAATGCTTCCAACTTTTTGAACAGAGAGATTTATAAAAGCCATGTGTAGAGATATTGACAGACACAAACAGGAAAGAGACAGACATAATAGCAATGAAACATTTCATAAAACAGACCTGAATACGCCGATAGCATGACATAAGAAACACAAAACATTATTATTATTATTATTATTATTATTATTATTATTATTATTATTATTATTATTATTATTATTATTATTATTATTATTATTATTATTATTATTATTATTATTATTATTCATGAACACATCAGCAATCACAAAGACAACAAAGCGTAATTTGTAATGCTAAAATAAAGAGAGACAGAATAAGACAGACTAATTCCAACAAACAAACAGACAAACACTGTGGTTACCATTCCGACATACAAAGAGAGGCAGACTAATCCGAACAGAGAAATATATAGACTAGCAAGCAGACAAACACACGGGCAACCAGACAAACATACAAAGAGAGAGATAGAGACATGCTAAGCTAAACAGATAAAGAGAGAGATTAATGCAAACAGACAAACGGACAAACACAAAGGCCACCTGATTAATCCGAACAGAGAAATAGACTATTCCATTTTAATATTTTCTTTTGAATATTTTCATTGTTATTTAAAAAGCGCTGGGAAGTATTCATATTTAAACAACTACAAGGGCTTCCAGCTGTTTCTACTACGACTACTACTACTACTACTACTACTACTACTACTACTACTACTACTACTACTACTACTACTGAGAGAGAGAATCCATAACTGCTGCAAATCGCCCACTTACTTCAAATCTGGCTTGTAAATCCAACCCTCAAGTGAAAACATTATTATTATTATTATTATTATTATTATTATTATTATTATTATTATTATTATTATTATTATTATTATATTATTATTATTATTAAAATGTTCTGCAAGATATTATTATTATTATTATTATTATTATCATTATTATTATTATTATTATTATTATTATTATTATTATTATTATTATTATTATTATTAATTATTATATTATTTATATTATTATTATTATTATTAATATTATTATTATTATTATTATTATTATTATTATTATTATTATTATTATTATTATTATTATTATTATTATTATTATTATTATTATTATTATTATTATTATTATTTTTATTATTATTATTATTTTGATTATTATTATTATTATTATTTTTATTACAAAATATGTTTCTGTTATTATTATTTTAAAAGATGAAAACCATTTTTGCGTATTTACAAATCAAAGTAAATTTTATTAAAAGTTGATTAAAATTTTAGTAGAAGCTCGTTTCAAGGACCTTAACGCTAATTGAGGTCTAATGGGGTGACGCTCGCCCTTAGAGGTGCTCCAAAACCTGAGACTTGTCCGAAAATTACGGGCTTTTTACGTATTAAAACATTATCTCTATCTAAACATGTTTTACATACCGTAAAGACCCAAGTCTAAAAGGACGCTCAGTAATTAGATACGAAGTGTTCCCTCTCTTTGGCGAAACAGCTCACGACTTTTGATCATATAAATATTCAATGCTAATCTGCCTGGATATACGTATTATTTAACAAACGCATGGTGATAAGAACAGAAAAAACGATTCTGATAAATACACAGCTTGACATGATAACAACATAGAAGACGTGATTATATATACTTCAAGCTGAAACACTATGGAGCGGTGAGGACCTGTGAGTTGTTAAGGAATAGATGTTTGCCTTTCTTGTGATTGGAGGATGTAAACCTTTGCTGCATTTAGCCTTCGCTGTGATTGGGCGAAAATTGATTCATCTCTTTAGAGGCGTGTTTGAACAGCTATTATTATATTAGCTTGTAAGTCTAAATTCATTTAAAAACATAGTCGTTTTATCTGTTAAGTGGAGAGCAAATCTCTGCTCTACCTTAAAAGTATTCTACTTTCATTAAGTGTATATTATGATTCGCCTTGACAAATGCACCTCTATACAAGACATTATACAATGGGAAATTAAAATCCCAGGGAGTGGGATTGCAATCTTATATAAAAGAAATTCCAACGGTAATGCATTTTCACATGGATTAATTAGTCTGTATACTCTAGTAACAAACGTATTTTCATGAGTACAGACGAACTACTATGTATATGTCATCGCGCTGCACAATGGGTCGAGGAGCACTCTAAGTCCACCGATGTCATAGACTCCCCGAAAACGATTATTAGCAGAGGATGGGAACTTACTCTTGCTTTTTCGTATAATTTCGCACCGTATGGAAGTTAGTGTATGGAGAACAGGTAATGATCCAGGCATATTTGAGCCTACGGCTTGTAGAATCTATGTCTCTGTACTCCCGCAGATAAAGTATCTGGCGCGGGTACGCCTAAGGGTTTAATTACAGTTGAAGAAGTCGGAAATACTATCTAAGTAGGTAGCTGCAGCCCACTATATGTTATACCATAAATACTATGCATTTAATAAAATGCAGGTTGATGATTCTGAAACTGTTATTGAACGCTTCTTAAACTCTATAGATGTAAATAATTTCGTCTATCTATTTAGAAAACGATGGCCAGGAAGTATTTATACTGCTGATTCAGAATGTAGGCGCACTGTGATATCTGAGAATGAACTTTTTACACATGTGCTTGTGGATGGTATTGTTGAGACACGAAACTTCCTAATGGATAACAGCCTGAATGAATGGCTCATTTGTAAGGGCTTCAAATTAAAACGCTCTAGGTCATTATAAAGCTCCTATGAATGGCCGGAATAATGTTGTTTATTTAACATCAATGCAAATATATATTTATATTTAATATCCTTGTAAATATATTTAATATCCTTGTAAATATATTTAATATCCTTGTAAATATATTTAATGTTGAATATTTGTATGTTAATGCCTATTTTATTTTCTAATTATGTAGTAAAGATTTTAAAACCATTGGATATTTTGCTTTCCTAGAAAGATCTATAAGTATATCAGAAGTAAATTGTATAACATTTTTATAAGTTATGAAGTTCAACGTAATAATAATAAAGAATAATAATATACATAATAAATAATAATAATAATATAATAATAATAATAATAATAATACTTATATAATAATAAAATAATAATAAATAATAATAATAATAATAATAATAATATATAATAATAATATAATAAATCATAATTTGTAATAATAATAATAATAATAATAATAATAATAATAATAATAATAATAATAATAATAATAATAATAATAATAATAATAATAATAATAATAATAATAATAATAATAATATAATAATAATAATAATAATAATAATAATAATAATTGAAAGACATATTTAAAGTCGGTGGAAAATTTGTTTCATGATTTAAGTGCAACGTTTGTTTACGAACTGATGTAAAATAATAATAAAAATAATATTGATAATAAATCATAATTTGTAATAATAATAATAATAATAATAATAATAATAATAATAATAATAGATGATAATAATATAATAATGATAATAATAATAAATAATAACAAATAATAATAATAATAATAATAAAATAATAATAATATAATAATAATAATAATAGCATAATCAATAATAAATAATAATAATAATAATAATAATAATAATAATAATAATAATAATAATAATAATAATAATAATAATAATAATAATAATAATAATAATAATAATACTTGAAAGACAGATTTTTAGAAGGTAGAAAATTTGCTTTGGTGTAATATGTACATAGTAAAGTCCATGTGGATGGTGACTGCTGCTGCTGCTGTTGCTGACGGTGATGATTTTAGAGCTGTTGACGTTATTGATGCTGCTTTTGACAATGTTGTTGTAAAGTTTATGTGTAGGGCAAATGGCTTGGTTGTCGTCGTTGTTGTTTTTGTTTCTCGATGTTGCTTTAGCTGTTGCTGTTTTTAAATAATATTAATAACTAAAATTAAAATAGTATTGCTACTGATTTACTCGTGAATAATAATAATAATAATAATAAGCGTATGTGTGTGTGTTGCTGCTAATGTGTTTGTCTGCTTGTTTGTCTGTCTATTTCTCTGTTTGGATTAGTCTGTCTCTTTTTGTATGTCTGCCTGGTAGCCTCGGTGTTTGTCTGTTTGTTTGTTGGACTTAGTCTGTCTTAGTCTGTCTTTCTTTATTTTAGCATTACAAATTACGCTTTATTGTCTTTGTGATTGCTGATGTGTTCATGAATAATAATAAAAATAATAATATAATAATATAATAATAATAATAATAATAATAATAATAATAATAATAATAATAATAATCATAAGTAATAATAATAATAATAATTTAATATAATATAATATATAATAATAATATAATAATAATAATAATATAATAATAATAATATAATAATCATAATAATAATAATAATAATAGTAATAATAATCATAATAATAATAATAATAATAATAATAATAAAAATAATATTAATAATAATAATAATAATAATAATAATAATAATAATAATAATAATAATAATAATAATAATAATTGAATGACAGATTTGAATACGGTAGAAAATTTGCGTTTGTGTAATATGTACATAGTAAAGTCCATGTAGATGGTGACTGCTGCTGCTTTAGTTGTTGACGGTGATGATTTTAGAGCTGTTGAAGTTGTCGATGCTTCTTTTGACAATGTTGTTGATGTTGTTTTCAACTTTGTTAGTTTTTATTTAATGACCAGGAAAATTAAAATAGTAAAGATGATATTGGGTTTGTGAAGCATTTTAACTCAATTAAGACATTAGGAACCTTTATAAAGATTGAAAACACTCACAAAGAACAACCTTAGAAGAGGAGTAAACAACCATGTAGAGGGTACAATCAAGAAAGACCTTTTGAAGCATGGAAGTACTCACCTTAACCCCCTTCAGAAGAGGGACCAGCCGTGAAACACCAAGTTAAGGTTGGAAGTACTCACAAAGAACATCCTTAGAGGAAGAGGATGAGGGACCAAACCTGAAACACATTGTGAAGCCTGAAAGTACTCTCCATAAGCACTCCAGAAGACTGATGGAAGCAATCATGAAATGCTTTATGAAGTTTGAAAGCATCGTTTGAAAGATTATGATAGGGCTAAAAGACACCTGGATGACTGGTTTAATGAATTGAATGGCGTGACGTCATGAAAGTCAATGATGATCAGGCTCATGGGCTGTGAAAATAATTCGATGGTAGATGTAGTAAAGGATTAAGTAGGACTGCATTGTTGTCCTGAATAAAGTTATGATGTTAACTTAGTTCTTCTATCTATATAAGGTAGTGTTAATAGTAGTAGTAAGAGTAGTAGTAGTAGTAGTAGTAGTAGTAGTAGTAGTAGTAGTAGTAGTAGTAGTAGTAGTAGTAGTAGTAACAGTAGTAGTAGTAGGTAGTAGTAGGAGTAGTAGTAGTAGTAGTAGTAGTAGTAGTAGTAGTAGTAGTAGTAGTAGTAGTAGTATTCGTGGTAGCAACAGTAGTAGAAATAGCTTTCATGATATATATATATAATATATATATATATATATATATAATTATATATAATATCTATATATAAATATATATATATACTAATATCTATATATTATAATCTAGTATATATATATAAATATATATATATATATATATCAGATAGAATATACCTCAATATAAACTAACGTTCCCTTATATTATACTCATAATAAACCTTTAATATAGAAATATAGACTATATCATAATATCGATATATATATATTATTATTATTTATCTATCTACTACTATTACTATACAATGTAATATATAAAGAAATATACATAATAATCATAAACTATATTATACTATGAAGAAATACTATATACTATTATATATATATATACACTTAATATATATATATTAATATACTTATATATTAGATATATAGATACTACTATATATATACCTATACTATACTATACTTATAATATACTTATACTATACTATACTAGCCTACTATATATATATATATACATATACCTACCTATATATATATATATCTATAAATATAATATATATATACTAAGTATATATACATATTAATTACTATTTGCAAGCCTGTGTGCTAACTTGCTGACCTGACGCATTACTATGTCTTTGTTCTAAATACCATAATAAATAATCAATAATGATAATAAAGTAATAACAAAATTCCACGATAATCTCATAATAATAACAAAAATAATAATAATAATAATAATAATAATAATAATAATAATAATAATAATAATAATAATAATAATAATAATAATAATAATAATAATAATAATAATAATAAATAATAATAAAAAAGCATACGCAATAATATAATAATAATAATAATAATAATAATAATAATAATAATAATAATCAATAATAATTAATACTTTCATTTGAAAGTCAGATTTTGGCCTATGAGGGTGGGCCGCATTTGACTGTGAGCTGCCTGTAATAAATAACATGTCGCATAGTAAAGTGCAATGGGATGGTGAATGGCATTAATGTTGTTGTTGTCAAGGCGTCGTTGTTGTTGTTGTTGTTGGTTTTTATTTAGTAGTGAGTGAATGATAGTGATAATGTCATTGTTGATGGGGTTGTTGTTGTTTTTAACATAATATAATAATACTAATACTATATAATAAAACAAAATAATGAATAATAATAATAATAATATCATATAATAATAATACCAAATAATATAAATAGTAATAAATAATAAGAAAAACATGACAGTATGCTGATCTGGATGTACTGTGTCAATCGATGAATAATAATAATAATAATTCAATCCTACATAAATATTAATTAATAACATAACTAATCAATAATTAATAATAATACATAATAAATACATAATAACTAATAATAATAATCAATAATAATACTAACCAATAATCAATAATAATAATAATAATAATATACAATAAATAATTGAATACATAAATATAATAATAATAAACAAATAGAACTAATAATAATAATAAATAACTTATAATAATTAGACTAATAATAATAATATAATAAATAATAATAATAATAATAAAGAGAATACTGATTTCATCGAAAAAATAAAAAAAAATAAGTTACAAATTTATATTATAAAGTTTCAAGGTACCAGTCATTTACTTTTACGAAGTGGATGTAACAGTAATAATAATAATGATAATTCGATCCCCATTTACACGGAATGTTTTCAACTTTTTTAAAAATAATAATAATAATAATAATAATAATAATAATAATAATAATAATAATAATAATAATAATAATAATAATAATAATAATAATAATAATAATAATAATAATAATAATAATAATAATAATAATAATAAAATACTAAAGAAAAATTTGGTTTGAAAGTTTCAAGTACAAATATTGTTTTACGATTTTTTTAAAAATAATACTAATAAAAATAATAATAATAATAATAGTAATAATAATAATAATTAATAATAATAATAATAATAATAATAATAATAATAATAATAATAATAATAATAATAATAATAATAATAATAATAATAATAATAATAATAATAATAATAATAAGGACGAATGGATGTAAGGACGAAGGGTCGTTAAGACGAAAGGACGTTCCGCCATGAGGTGTCACTTCCGATAAATTTACTGAATATCCTTTCGTCATTAGGTTCTTAGGATATGTAAAATCGTGTTTTACATACCCTAAAGACGAAAGGACGAAAGAACTTACCGCTTGGAGGTGTCACTCCCGGTGTATTTACTGAACATTCTTTGGTCCTTACGTCCTTAGGGTATGTAAAACATGTTTTACATACCCTAAGGACGAAAGGACGAAAGGACGAAAGGACGAAAGAACGAAAGGACGAAAGGACGAAAGGATGAAAGGATGAAAGGATGAAAGGACGAAAAGACGAAAGGTCGATAGGATGAAAGGACATAGAGCTATGAGATGTCACTCCCGGTAGTAGTCGCAGTAGTAGAAGCAGCCTCATGTTATATATATATATATATATATATATATGATATTATTATATTATAGTATAAATATCCCATTTAAATATATTTATAGATGATATATATATACCATATATATATACTACTACATATATATATATATAATATATAATACTATATGTATATATAAAGAGAAGATTTATATTTATTTTTTTTTTATAATATATATATATATATATATATATATATATATATATATATATATATATATATATATATATATATATATATATATATATATATATATATATATATATACTATAATAATATATTATAATAGCAATACCGACGTGATTCAATTAATTCTTCTCAATTTTAAGTCAAATATATACTACTATATATGATATACTACTATAGTATATATACTAATATACTATATATATATATACATATAATATAATAATATTATAACTAGTATATATATATATATTATTACTATATATATCCATATATATTATTTAGAATATATAATATATATATATACCCTAATATATATATTACTATATATCATATATATATATCTATATATAATAAGTCTACACATTTCTTGTCGCATGCATTCAATTATCCCCAGTTGCTCAATTTGAAGCAAAAAGCAGGTAATCCTTATCTGCTGTACCGAGAAAATTTAATCCGTCTTTGCGGTCGTTATCATGCCTGTATCCGAAACGTTAATTCCTCGATGGTCATAGCTCATTTTCCAATTTAGATAACTTAACTAAACTATAACTATACATAATATACTATTAATATAAATTTATACTATAAGATCATATATATATATTATATATATAGTATATAATGATATCATATATATATATATAATATATATATATATATATAATATATATATATATATATATATATATAAAGAGCTAATATTATTTAAAGATATATTTATAAAGCTAATTAATGAGCGTCTTCCAGCTCTAAGGCTAAAAGTACGGGCAATTGGCCTGGCCACTGGTAGGCAAAAAAGGGAGAAGGTTCGTGTCCGAGTTCTCCCATTTTACTCTTATAGCTGTTCACGAGAGAGGTGGTAAACAGAGAAAGGGGGAGTGGTTGAAAAAGAACTCCATTCCCACGACACCAAGGCTGACATGACAAACCAAGAGCAAGCGAGCGAGTCGACGGGGGGAAAGCAGAGAAAGGGGGAGTGGGGGAAACCCAAGGCTGACATGACAACCCAAGAGCAAGCGGCTCCGGAGGCGGTGCGGCCGTTGCGGACGGCGTTGTGGGGCAAACAGCTCAGGCCAAGGCAACGGTGCGCGTGGTGCGGGGCAAGCGTGAGGGGGTGAGGGGCATGCGAAGCAAACATGGCAACAGAGTGGCGACTCACAGCTGAGGGGGTGAGGGTGAAGCCAGAGAGACACACACGTGGGTGTGTGGGTGGGTGTTCATGTGTGTGTGTGCGTGTGTGTATGTGACTGTGTATATATGTAACTGTGCATATGTAATTGTGTATATGTAAATGACATACATACATACAGAATACACTTACGTACGTACGTGACTTCGTCACGTACGTACGTAAGTGTCTGTGCACGCCTTCGGCGTGCACACACACAAACATACATATATACATACATACTTAACGACTCACGTACGTACCAAGCTTCGTACATGTCTACGTGACACTCGTACAGTAGAACTCCATCAGTCATGTACATATTCACACATAGTAAACCGATAAAACGAAATATAGGTGATGGTATATATACAGCATAACGATAGACATAAATTTCCCTATCTACCCTATTCCACTTACTACTACATATCATCTCCCCACTTGAAAAAAAGCAAATCATCCTATACCTAAACTTAAAACCTAAGAAAAGATCCCAACCTCCCTTCTTCATACCGACCCATATCCCTCCTCTCCTTTTTGTACAAACAATGGAGAAAATCATACTTACTAAAATACAAACTACCTTCCACTCCCCAAATCTTCAACACGGTTTTAAAAAAATACCACTCTACCTCAATTGCCCTAACTAATATAAACACAAAACATCGTATATAAATTAAGCCAAACACCCTCCCACACAGAACAATACTCCTGGCCAAAGACATTAATAAAGTCTTTGACACATTACCTAGACACATTCCCATTCCAAAAATTCTAAACTTTTCACTTCCATTATAATCCATCCATTCCCTATCTAATTTTATATCTGGGAGCACAACTCAAGTATCCAGCAAGAACTTCAAAAACTCAAAAATAAGAAAATGGAAGTCCTCAAAGTTGAAATCCTATCCCCGATTCCGTTTCAACCTATATACGCCGAATATCCTTTACCCCCCCCCAAAAACTCTATATTCAAAATAATAAGGACCCAAACTATAATCATATAAGAATCCATTAGTACCCACTGCCACTACCTCGCACAGATCTAACTAAAATCACCTTAAAAATAATGTGGATTATTCATGCCAACAGAATGTTTGCCCTCTGCGAGGACATCTATTAACCTTATCACCACTACAGATACAGATCCCTCCACCAACAATTAAGGGACCGACCGGTGGCCGGGAATTTGCGGGCCGGGGCCGGGGCGGGGCTGCTCTAATTTAGCGGGGGCCGGGGCTGTTCTAATTTAGCCGGGGCCGGGGCCGGGGCCGGGGTTAGTTTAAAATTAGAAATGTTTAAGTCAAAAACACTTGAAAGTCTTAAAACGTAGGATGAAAATTAAATATTTTAATTTCAATTAAATTAATAATTTTAATTATTAAAAAAAGGAATACATTTAATTAATTCAATTTAAATAAAATATTTTTGCAAAGAAATTTTTTAGAAAAATAAATGATTTTCTAGAAGAATAAGTTGTATTAATATATATATATATATATATTATATATATATATATATATAATATATTATTATTATATATATATATATATATTATATATACTATATAATTATTATCTATTATATATATAGTATTATATTTATATATTATATATAATATATATTATTATAATATATAATATATAATTATATATATATATATATATATATATATATATAATATATAATATATATATATATATTATATATATATATATATATATATAATATATATATTATATATATATATTCTGAATCTAAAGATACAAGCGGAGAAAGTTACAAGTAAAGGAGAAGTGGAGTACAATAAAAGTAGACTCGCTGAAAGATCAAGATTAAGAGATGAATTATGTTGGTAAAGAAACGAAAAATACTGGAGGAATGAACGGTAATGAAACAATGGAATACATAGGAAGTGTTGTGAAGGAAGCGGCTATTGAAACCCAGGCATTAAATGGATGGGGGGAGTGAGAAAGAAGCATACACCTTGGTGGAATGGAAACATGTAAAAGAACATTTGCTGTGAGACCAAAGATGGTAGCATGGAAAAGATGCTTAAAAACAGAAGTGTACAATCCAAAGCCGTGTACCTGGAAGCAAAGAAATGAAGCGGAGAGATGAAACGGAGGAGGGCCAAAAGAGGAGGTGGCTTGAGGAAGCTAGCAAAGGGAGCTGATGGATGTGATGAAGGAAGGCAAGAAGAAGATTTTTTTAGTGATAGATTTTGGCAAGAACTTATAGAGGAGCGAAGAGGAGAATATGTAATATCAAAGATAGAAATAGAAATGGTGAAACATTGGGAAGCCCGGAGGAAAAAAACAAATGGTGGATAGAGTACTTTTGCTTGATGAGTTCTGAATGTTGGAGGTGCAGCCGGAAGAGGGAAAGGGGAGAGAGAGGAGAGGAGAGAAACGAAGAGGGAGTGGAGGTAAGAGGGAATAAAACGCAGGAGGAATTTGTGGGAAGGGCGTTAGGGAAAATCGAAGAGGCGGGGAAAGACCCCTGGTGAGGGATGGGATACATATTGAAATTGCTGAAGGAGCGGAGGAGAGAGCTAAAGGCCTTGATTGCTGAGATTTCTGAAACAGGTGTTGGGTGGAGAGTAGAGTGCCGGCAAAGGTTTGGGAAGGTCAATAATAGTTCCCATTTATAAAGGTAAGGGGACGCAGGAGATTGTAAAAAATTATAGAGGAATCTCACTAATGGATTACATGGCGAAGTTAATTTGAAATATATTTAGAAAGAAAATTAAGATTTAAAAAATAGAAGCCCAATAGGTGAAAGAGCGTATGGGTATAGAGGTGCAGAAAAGCCACTACAGATTATGTTCGCTCATTGAGGAATTGATTACAGGGAAAAGACATGGGAATACAAAAAGAAGGCATATTTCGCCTTCATAGATTTGAAGAAAGCATTTGATTTCTTGTTACCAGGGAGAAGCTATGGGAGAGTTCTGGAAGAGGGATTATGAAGTTTGAAAGATAGACTGATAAAGGCAGTTAAGAAGTACATATGTGAATAGCTTAAGTAGGATAAGAACAACCGGATATAAAAACGAGGAATGGTTTTGAGTAAAAAACTGGAGTAAGGGCCGGTTAGTGTGTTGTTCGACGAGACTGTTTTTAGGCCGTATTGGACACCAGTATAAGAGGTGTAAAGGAAAGTTTAGAGGAGATTGACGGGGATTATCATGGTATACGCAGATGATTTGACGTGTTGGAATGGAGATGGTGAGAGTTGAGGCAAAAATGGTGCTGTTGTTTCGCAGAAAATTGAGAGAAGCTGGATTTAAATATGAATGTGAGGAAAAACATGAATAATTGATAGTAGGTAGGAGGAGATGGAAGTATGGAGTTTGATAGTGGAGTTAAGATTGCGTAGGTAGAGAGATTAAAAAATGTGGACAGATATAAATACCTATAGGAAGCACATTTGAAAGAGAAGGGGGGTGTGCAAAGGAAATTACGAGTAGGGTTGAGCAGTATGGCAGGACTGTAAGAGCAGTTATTATTTCCCATCTTTGAAGAGGTGAAGAGAGCAATATACGAGGGAGTGTTGACACCCAATACTGTTGATATGGGGCAGAGACAGGGAAGCATGGACAGGAGAGAGGAGAGATAGAATTCAGACAGCGGAGATGAATGTGCTTGAGTCTTTTGATTGGAAAAGACGAGGATGGAGACAGAGTTGAGAAACGAGGACAGGGAGGAAGAGCGTGGGTGTGAAACCCATGATGAATAGGTGGACGCAAGCCAGGACTAAGAGGTGGGACACCTTGGAGAGATGCAGAAGAGAGAGTGCCCAGTGAGGTGGAGGTGGAAAGACCGGAGGGAGGTGAGGCCCGAGAGGAAGGGGGACCGGAAGAGATGAGGGACAACAGTGGGAGGATTCATTAAGGAGCACACCAGATGCCTGCAAATGGTGAGCTGATGGGCGGACTGGGATCGTGATCGATAGAACACAATGGAAACGGAGGTTGGCCCCACTGACAGGCTCGTGAAAGCCTTACTGGGAGAGGATGTAAGAGTAAGATATATATAATATATATCATATAATATATATATATATATAATATATATATAGATATAATATATATATTATGATATATATTATATATATATATATATAATATATATATATATATATTATATTATATATATATATATATATATATTATATTGAAATTCAAATTAATTAAATAAATTTTGAAAAAGAGATTTCGGAAAATATTTGACTTTCTTGAAGACTACTTTACTTTAAATAATTAAATACATAATTATTTTTTTAAACAATTATATTATTCCTTTTTCCGAAATCGTTTTGAATCATACCAAATTTCCGGAATGATTTTTATGTGTTAAAACTCGGGAAAAAGTATAATGTGCCTCAATTTTAATTTGAAATCATGAGTAAAATACAAAAAAAAATATTGATTATATTTAGGTATGTTTATATATTTTGCACCAATTTATAACAAAGGAGTAATGGAATTAAAATATATTTTTTTATTTTTGGTTTGATTTAACCCTCTATTATTTAGTGTAAATTTACAGTTAACCCCGGTAGAAAACCCCGGTTTTTCCTGATTTTTGGCCGGGGCCGGGGCCGGGGTCATAAAAATGGCCGGGGTTGGCCGGGGCCAGGGCCGGGGCCGGGGCCGGGGCCGGGGCCCCGGTCGGTTCCTATCAACAAGTAACCCTAAACAACTCCATCATTCTCATAAACAAAACACCCAAAATATACCGGAATAACCTTCAACACCCACTTCACCTTTATACTATACTTTCAAAAACACCCATAAGTACAGCAAGAAGAAATTAAATGTACTTCCGAAACCTTATCCTAACACAAATTTCCAGTAATGAAACCAGCCACACCTTCAACAGCATTCAAACAATTCTCGAAGGAACTACAATCCAACTATGAATCAACAGTCTGGTATCCGCTAAAGTCACCTACTAATAGAAATAAACTTACAAAATAAAAAAACACCGCCCTGGTTCAATAACAGGGCTGCTAAAAAGCCACCCCCTACTTTCCAGCACTTGCATGAAGAAAGGAAAATTCTACCAATTCTAGCACCATGTTGATATGATTAGGAAACCCAATTCTACACCAAGGGACTCTGCGGGACCCCACTCTTACCCATTGTCATTAACTACTTACATGGAAAACAACCAAATACATCGTTTAACCCTGCTCAGGTACCCGAGGGTCAAAATTACCACATAAAGCAATTTTTTTGTTTTTCCTTCTAAATCATTACGTTATGAAGATTTTGAGGGTGTGAAATTGAAGAATTTGGGGGAGTTAGTGGGGTAATAAGATATTGCTGTCACATTAAAATAACATAGCTGCACTGTGGCTCCGTGGTGGGAAATTTGGGGTTAGAATTTACCAAACGTGTTTCGGTTTATGTTTTCGTGTTGGATATATGACCAAACGTTGTTACGGGTTATGCTTTCTCTGTCGGTATATATATTACCGGACGGATACCTTTTATGTCTGTTTAGTGTAGTGCAGCTGTATTAGTGTGGTCGACGCACTGAGGGCGGTGCGGTTGCGGTTGCGGTGCGTGGTGCGTTTTTATTTTTGATGCGGGCACGGTGCGGTGCGGTTAAGTCACATAATTCAGTAACCCGGCGCGGTGCGATTTAAAATTATAGAGGTGCTGTTGCGGTGCAAAACGCAAGCGCAATCGATACATAAGTGGTGCAGTGCGGTGTGCGGTGTGGTGTGTTTGTGGTGCGTGGTGTGCTTTATTCAGTGCGGGTGCGCTTGACAAATAATAATTTTTGAGGTTGCGTTGCGTGGGTGAGCTTACTCTAGTGCGTTGCGATGCGTTTGGCATTACTCTAATATTTGGTTTGCGGTGCCCAAAATTCCGGTTACTTCAACTCTACTATATATATATTATTATATAATATATATATAATATATATATAATATATATTATCATATATATATATATATATATATATATATTATAATATATTATATATATATATTATAATTATATTATATATATATATATACTATATATATATATATATATATATACTATATATTATATATATATATTATATATATATATATATATATATATATATTATATATATATTATATATATATATTATATATATAATATATTATTATATAATATATATAATATAATAATATATATATTAATTATATATATATATATAATTATTTATACCATTTGCCCTTTAGTTTATCAACACACGAGATAGAAAATATTTTATTGAAAAATTACGACGATTTATCAAACCCAATATAAAAACATTAATAATTTTATACCAGTTTTTCGTTCCCGATTTGTTAATGGAACCTTCTTCAAGTAAAGTAATCTCTTTGTCGAGTCTGAGAATTCTTTGATAATTGATTTTCCAATAATTTAATTTTGGTTTTGGTTTTCTTCTCATACACGCAACACACAAAAATAGGTATACTTTCCTCTCTATTTCTTCGAGCAACTCCGTATATGCTCCCCACCCTTCTACAAAATGAAATTAACTTTCTATATTCAAACAAACTTTCATACCCTCTTTATATCATTAATAAAATCCCTCAACAAAGCAAAAAAGAAATATTATAACCCCGAAACAAAAAACAACACATCTCAAAAATCCTACCTCCCCCTTCCCCAAAAACACCACCGTATAAACCACAAAAAACATTTTACCAAAACACATACGTCTGATCACTTCTGATACTCTACCATTAAAAAAGATATTCCTACCACATAGAAATTATAGAAAAAAAAACTGGCACTCAATTGCATATATCACCAATCCCATGCAAAAATTTGATTTTGTTTTACGTTGGTGAAACTAATGATTTTGAAATAGAAGAACTAATCAACATCGTAGATGGGGACTTGGCAGAAAGGCAATAGGGCAAAATTCGCTCTCACTTGCCCATAGAAAACATGCCGCAAATCATGTTATTGACAAAGGGAAAAGAACAACACCATTAATTATATATAAAAAGGGACTTAACAAAAAAGAAGATTAGTTGAGTCCTTCTTGCTAAAAAATACAAAATTACAACTTCGTAAAGGCAAAGTAAAATTAGATTATATCCAAAATTCATTAATGATACGAATAAAAACTATAAAAAACTTGAACAAAGAAATAAACCAACCAAAATTAAATTTCTGGAAAATCAACATCAAAAGAATTCCTTTTAAAGAAAAGAAAAAGAGATCATACTACTTGAAGAAGGTTCCATTAAAAAATCGGGAACTAACAAATATTTATAATTATGTTTTTTATTATTGGTTTTAATATGTTGTAATTTTCAAAATAAAAATATAAACTATCTCGTGTGTGTTGATAAACTAAAGGGCAAATGTATAAATTAAAATATTTAATAGCAGAAATATAGCTATATTTATAAATAAATATGTATATGTCCGGTAACAACTTAAATAACTTAAACTTTCACACACGAAGAAAATATTTAATATATAGTAAACAGATGGTGAACGCAAATATAAAAAAGGAACAGTTAAGATTTATCAAAAAGTGCCTCAACAATCTAGTAATTCCAAAAACTTTGATATTAAAACAATTAAAGAAGAAAAACAATGAACCCTTTACCGATATCTACAAACATATACTTATCAACAAGATTAGACAGATAAAAGTCGAAATAAAACTGGCTTTCAAAAAGTGTCACGAAAAATTTAAAAATTTACAACAACAATGGTACGCGAGTTACCCAAACTCACTTCAACAATTCACAGAAGTACTTAACCTTGCACATAGTAGAAAAAAGTTGATAATAGATAAAAAAATAGCATTATTAAATAGAAAGTTCGAAAAAATATTCGATGACAGTGCATGGACGAAAAATTCAACACCAGAAAAAATAATTAACAACTCAAATTACGTTCTAAACAAATATGAAAGTATCCTTTTAGGCTACGGACTCTCGTTCGCCCTGGAACAAGAGGATCCGATAAACCAATTTATGTTTAACTTTGAAAGATGGAAAAATACAGATAAAGACATCACGTGCAACAAGGATTTACTCAAAGGTTTTCTACTTGCGAACATCAAGAATACATTAAATGACCGTAAGTTCCCGTTATTATTTTATAAAGCACTGTCATCAATCACAAAAAATAAGCATATAATAGTAACTCGCTCGGATAAAGGCAATAACATGGTTATACTTAACAGTTCAGATTATATAAATAAATGCAATGAGTTATTGTCGGATAATAATACCTATTCGCCACTAACAAAAAACCCTATCGGCAACTCACAAGCCCAATTTAACAGTAAGCTTAAAAAAATTCTCTCACAATCACAATTACAAGAATCATTAAAATCAACATTACCAAAAATATCACAGTTTTACGGTATACCTAAGGTACATAAACAAAACACACCCCTACGTCCAATCATCTCTAACACAGACTCTGTAACTTATAAACTATCACAATGGATTTCTAAACAACTATCACCACTAATAAACAACATATCACACACACACCTAAAAAAAATTCTGAAGACTTTATCCTAAAAACAAAAAACATTAATCCAAATACACACACACTTCATAGCTTCGATGTAATTTCTTTATTCACATCTGTCCCGGTACCTCTTACGCTCAATCTTTTAGAACGATACATAAAGGAAAAAAAAAACATCACTCTATCTCATCCCTTCCCTATTTTAAAAAAATTGATACATTTAACTCTAGAACATAACTTCTTCCATTTTAACTCTAAATATTACAAACAAAACAACAGGGTTAAGTATGGGTTCACCTCTCTCACCTACACTCGCCAATATTTTCATGGAACTTTTTGAACTATATTACATTTTCCCTCTTCCTACTTTCAATAACATCATCTGGTATAGGTATGTTGATGACATTTTTACTGCAATCCCACAAAATAGTAACCCCCATAACATCTTAAATAGTATCAACAACCTCATACCCAACATATAACTTACATTAGAAATTTATTTATATAATCTGGACTATTAAGTATAACCATAATATAACCATGTATATAACCACAATATACAGAAAACCCACTTCTAACCCCAATTACACACACTGGTCTCTCCTCCTATCCATAACACGCAAACACAACAAAATAGGTATACTTTCTCTCATTTCTTTCGAGCACTTCCGTTATCATCGCTCCGGCGACCCTCTTTTCTTACAAAAATGAACACTGACACTTTTCATATATTCCACTTTTCAAAAACCTTTTCTATCTACCCTCTTATATTTCATTAATAAATCCCTCAACAAAGCAAAAAGAAATATTATATACCCAGAAACAAAAAACAAAAACACATCTCAAAAATCTTACCTCCCCCTTCCCCAAACACACCGTATAAACACAAAAAACATTTTACCAAACAACATTAACTATTACATCATCTGATTTACTCTACCATTCAAAAAGATATTCCTTAAAAAAATAGAAAATATAGAAAAAAACTGCACTCAATGCATATATACAATTCCCCATGCAAAAATTGTGATTTAGTTTACGTTGGTGAAACTAATTGATTTTGATAGAAGAACTAAGCAACATCGTAGTGACTAGGCAGAAGGCAATAAGGAAATTCGGCTCTCCCACTGCCCCATAGAAACATCCGCAAATCATTAGTATTTGACATAGAAAGAACAAAACATTAATATATAGAAAACACGTATAAAATGACCACAAGTGATATTTTTGGAGCAAAAAAAATAACAAAAAAATTACAACAAAAAACACGGCGAAGTAAAATTAGATTATTTTACATCCAAAATGCATTAATGAGTATATATATTAATGACCAAATAGCTAAATATTAAAAAAATATATATATACTTAGATAACAAAGATTATATAATAGAAATTAACCAATCCAATAAATTATAATATTTCTTTGAGTTAAAAACTTACAACATTTACAAATAAAGATAATTCTTCTAAGACTCAGACATAATTAAGAGATCATAACATTATTTACTTGCATAAGAGGTTTGTGGTGTTCTTTAATTTTATAGGAAACGAATATAAAAGCTTACGTTTTAATTAATTATTTTTTATATTTAGGTTTTAAAATTTTACAAGCAATATCTTTTTCTAAAAAAAAAATAATATAATAAATACTATTATATTCTATACGTTAATATATAATAGAGAGAGAGCTTGTGTCTATTTGTTTTATAGGTATTCCCTATTATGCCCTAATGAATATCCCTTTATTTCATAAAACAGATTGTACATGCATTTTAATAATACCGATACTTTTACTTGCTAAACACCTCTTATTTATCAATTACTCACCCAATTATGTATTCTTGCATAGTCGTAACCATATTTATAGCATTAGGTCGAATTCTCAACTACATGAATAATTATATATATAACATATATATATAATATATATATATATATATTATAAATATATTATATATATATAATATATATATATATATATTTATTATAATACTATATATTATATATATAAATATATATATATATATATATAAATATATTAATATATATATTAATATATATATAATATTATATATATAATATATATAATTATATATAATATATATATATATATATTTATAATATTATTAATATATATATATATATATATACCATTATATTAATATATATATATATTTATATATATATATATATAATAATATATTATTATATATATTAATATATATTAATATATATATAATATAAATAATATATATTATATATATTATATATATATATATAATATTATATATATATAATGTATTCTTTAATAGGACTTTCGCAAATGCTAGTTGAGATAAATTAAGGGCAACTTCCAATAAGGGCGTTTAAATACGCGGCGTTTTTGATGCCGCAGTAAATTGATAGTTGACGTGAATGAATTCGTTTAATGGGTTTCAAATTGATCTATTCAATTTGCGTATGGCTCAAACAACGTCGGAGAAAGCACCGCGGTTTAAGCGCTCGTTTTAAGGGAGGTCTATAGTGTACCCTATAAGTAAAAGCACCTTTCTAATATGAAACGTTATAAAAAAAACGCGACGTTTCTGATGCTCTCGAAAAACGCTAGAAAGCTGAAGCGTTTTTTTAAAATGCTTGTATTCACATTGAAATACATTGATAAGCATTAGGTAGCGTTAGTTTTGGCATTACAGAAGCTACAGTTGGAACACACACACACACACACACCACACACACACACACACACACCACACCAAGACACACTACACACAAACACACACACACACACACACACACATCACACACACACACACACACACACACATCACACAACACACCACACACATCAACACACACACACACAACACACACACACCACACACACATATATAATATATATATATATTATATTATATATATTAATATATATATATTAATATTAATATTAATATATTATTATATATTAATTATATATTATAATATATATATAATTAAATATATTAATATATATAGATTTAGATACTAGTTTTCCATCTTCCAACATTCATTAATATTTAATAATTCCATTATTTTATAACCTTGAGAATAAGCATGCAATATCATATCTACTTGTAGTCAAATACATTCACCTTAGACATCTTGGAGTAGAAAGGGTATAAGTTTAATATAGTATAGTAATTTGATATACGTATTAGTAGAATATATATATTTGTAATACTTCATATGTAGAGATATATATATATATATTAACCTCGTGCTTGTAAACGTCTCTTCACAGGTATGAGATGTATTGTATTTATAGAATTTAAGTGGTATAGTGTGAGACCCTCTATTGCTTAGTTTAAAATAAATTAGCACTGGATATATTATGAGTGTAATTTGGAAACAAGGAGTGTGATGTGATGAACAATGTATGAGTTATTGGAACAACAAGATATCTTGTTTACAAGTATCCCCACTTTCAGAATGAAACCATTTTACATAACATTCACCCACCACCATGTGTGTTATGTTTTTATTTTTAATTTATGGTGATGTTTATTGTCTCTTATTTATGTATTGATATGCTAAAATCAATGATGTCGTGTCTTGGTTATATGTTGTTGTTTTGTTATGTTAGTTGGTTTCTTCTCTGTTATACTAACCTCAATGGGAATAGTCCCTTTAATAGATCGATTATGTTATGTTTACTATTATAAGTATAAATTAAGGTTCATTAAGAATATTATAAACATTTTAAACAGCAAGAATTAGAGTTTAATATATCACCTGCAAGAAATGATTAATTATATAGGGTATTGAAATTTAGATTATGCTATACGTAATTGAAGATTTGTGTAACATAGTAACTTCGATCACTATATCATATATAGTATAGTATTATATACTTGAAATACTCTGCATAAACCCCTTTCAAATTGGATAAAATGTGATTACGATCTACTTATATATATATATGTCCTGATATCATAGAGGTAATATACAACCAGATATTAAATACTATATGAATAAATCTGAATATATTAAATCCATCTGTAAACTTCCACTTTATTAGTGTCCCCTCTTATCAAACTTATATGGTTTTTACCTATAGTTTTAATACATTTTTTTAATACAGTCACGACTATATATATAATTAAGCAACTCAACATATACCTATGTCTACTCTACTATTCTATAACCATAACATACTGCTACAAGGTTATTGTGTATTCTACTCCTCTACTACTAATAGTGCATATCCAATAATTATATTATACTCCACTCACTAATATCCCATTACAACCCACTAATTAATATAATATATAACTTGCTATTATGCTCCCCCGGACATCTATGTATCTCAACCGAGGAAATTTGGTATTATTATATATATGATAGCTCTCGTACTCTTTCCTTTATTACCCCAAACTGCTTAATTGGCAAGGATATGGAGGTAACGAGACTGGTTTTCTAGGGGTGGGGGGCGAGAGCCGGTGAGTCATGGTCCTTATTCAGGAAGCTTCAGTAAATTTATGGGGTTGTCTACGAGTGCACTAAAAGAGAAGTAAATGAACGCAATGACCCCCTGGCTCTTTTCGTAGAATTATTTAGTTTTGCTTATGTTAGCCAACTCCAATATAACACATCTTAACTTTCTTGATGGTTGGTACAGTTTCCACTTAGGATAATAAGCGCCTTTTGTACGTAGGCACGTTGTTCCTCGTGGATATTTTGGATAAGGTTACAATTGCCCAAACCTAAAAACTTTCATTTGTTCTACACTTTATAATTTAATCATTATCAACCTCAATACTAATCTATTGAGTTGCCTGATGGTGAAAATATATATAATGATATTAGTATAATGATATAGAAATACAATCTTAATTTGAGTACTATCATAGAGAGGTAAATAGTTTTTTCTGTCATTCATATGAGACCTAGTAACTATATTATTTCACCATGAAATTTATTTTACTGATTACTATAATTTTGTTGCTTTGAGTAGTATTTATTAAGGAAAACTTGAAACTTGACATACGCATTCATTTACCAAGTCATAAATTATAAGTGCCTTGTGATTAAGTAAAATATATTGCTGTTTAAACTAGTATTATATATATAATATATATATATATAATTTAAAAATAATATAGACGATATATCAATTATAATATCGATATCCATATATATATATATATATATATATATATATACTTTTATAATTGCCATTCATTTTCAACCTAGCTTCTTTTTTTACTATTTTAGATACGACTTTACAAGATTGACTCAGGTATTTAAATATTCATTCTTGGGGAAAAAATTCTTTTTATGTTTCGAAATATTAATACGATTCTTAGCTTTTAAAATAGTCAATTGTTTTGGATGTGTTCGTTTGATCCACTGATTTTAAGAGACCTTGTAGAAAATCAATAAAAAAAAAAACAAAAAAAAAAAAACACGATCTTTGGGAAATTAAATATCTTTGTGTTTTTGGATCTGTTCATTTAAAAAACAACTGGTAAAAGGAGACCTTGTATTAAGAAATAAAAACACAAGTGTTGACACTCCAAATTCGTGGAAGACCTTATAAGGAAATAAAAACGAAGTATCCACACATGTTAAGGACATTGTGACCTTCTTCTCTGAGTGGCTGGTATTAAATTTTCTTTATATGAAAGTTAAGACAGCTTCTTTTTTTTGATTAGCAACTATTTACACCCTTGTTTCGTTAATTTATAGCCAAAATATATTATTATTCAGTAACGCACAACTAGTAATTATAAACATTTGAACATAACAAATTGTTAATATACTATAATATATTAATGCATAGTAATATAAAATCTATAATTAATCTGTTATATAATGTCATTATATATATATATATAATATTGAGTTAGGACTCCCTAAATACATTATTATGACATATATGGTGTATATTAATAGCAATTCGCAGATAAATTTTAGGTACAAGCAACACAAAACCACCAAGGTGGGTTTATATCTTTAGGCGTGAGTTTTTGTATATATACTGAAGAACTTTATTATGATATCTTACTATTATATTATATAACACTAATATTCAGGTAAAGAAAATGTGACATAGGTGTAGATGAATTGGGTATTTACACTTACTACATTCAAGATTCATGAATCAAGTATATAGTATGATATATATATATATATATATATATATAGTTATATAGGTTAATTATAGAGTAAGATCCTCAATTGTATTATATATATTATATATATATATTGCTTAAATGAATTATATGTACGGTTACAGATCCATAGGTCACATATATCTTTGATAGTTAGCTTTATCGTTATCCATGAGTAATATTAAGGAAGCAAATTGCTCACATATACTAAATGTATATAATTTAAATAATATTAAGTATATTATCACTAATATATTAAATTTATATGAGTATTGATTACATGGTCTATTCCAAAATATAGGTTTTAATCTCTGTGATAGAAATATATCTGTTTGTATTACATCATTAATAATTATCACTTGGAGCTTCATTGATATTACTTGATAGCTGAGAATGTACATATTTTTTTCAATATAGATTAGTTACATAGGCTAGATAATATTGTGTAAATTCAAGTTCCTCTAAATATCTAAAAGAGAAAGTAAGGTTTCATCATTGGCTGCTCGCTACACTAAATATGTCTTATTAACTAACTTGGCCCCTCTTTGTTTATCTCTTTGCTTAACTGGAGCTTTGTCATACCTAGTATAGAGTAGAGTCTTTAGTACTTAAGTCTATATATGGTATGTCGTTATGGGACTTATGAAGGGTAAAGACGCAGAAGAATATCGCATAGCGTATCCCAGTATATCAGACTTATTGTGGATTTATATGATTGCCACTTCAAAGTTTATGGAGATTTTTTATTTATAGAAGTTGTTACGTCTAGTGCTGAAAGTTTCATTTTGCATAATACCAATGTCATGAATATTTTTCGCCATCTCTGCGCACTTACTGAACCCTTTATATTGTGTGGTGTTTATTTCTCATGCTTTTCTCCCGACCTTAACAATGCGTAATAGTTTTTTACATTTCCTTTAAGCCCAAGAAAGATACGTCGGTACTGTCTTTTTCTCTCTTGCTTTTCTTTTTTCATTGTTTTACCATTTTTGTGTTTTTTTTTTTGCGTTGTGTTTTAATTTCATTTAGATAGCAAAAATTAAAATATCAATAAGTGACAAAAATGTGTTTCTTTATTAAAAGGTTTAAAAAAAAAATTGTATGCAGTTGAAAAGTTTATAAGGTATTATTCACGAATAACTTGTCCTCATCACACTGATTGCTTCCCCCCCTTCCATTCATTCGGCATTGCGAAGATGTGTATTGTCCTACCTCAGTGTCTAGGGGAGTTTATTATTGAACAAAATCCAAACACTGGCCAAATGAACACCTGCTGTATTGAATATATCCAACGAGGACTATATGAACTCAGCTAATTTCTTGTCAATTCAAAATTTTTATGATAATTAATTGCTAAAATCACTGTTTCTCATTATGGTAAATAGAGCCCCATGCTGATATAAATTCCTCCTACAGATCACACTCTCTGTTTTGTTCTTAAACTTTGACCATACGCGCGAAGTATTGGTAAAATAACCCATGAGGAAAGTAAACTCCCAACCTCTGTTCCCTCTATGTATATTCTGCGAATTTCTATTTAAAAGGCGAGAGGTGAAACTTGATGTTAGGGCGATGATGTGTGGTGTGTGTTATCCGACTGATTTTCTCCTCACTCTCCATAGCTCCGACTTCTTGGTCTCTTCATGTATCAGTTCGTCCAATCCTACGATTCAGTTCATCTCGATGCCTGTTATATCTTGCCTACATCCACGAGGAATAAGCCGTCTCTTTTTATAAAAGAAACCGATTAACACCACACTCTTTATCCACCCAATCATGAGTTCCTCTCTAAACCTCTAATATCACAATCAAAATATTACGGGGTTATCTCAAGAGTTCTCATCTCCTCCCATCTACACATTCTACCCCTTAGCTCTGTTGACTCTATTTCCCGCACCCCCCACACACACACTACTCCGTGATCGTTCTCTTGGAAAGACAGGTAAACCCCACATTTCGGAACCTTCCACCAACCCTTCTCCCAACAAAGTATAATATTAATTTTTCATTTCTGGCTCGCTCTCTAATCAAAAGCTCACTCCTCCTTAAAATTCTTAACTCTCCTGTTTTACAAGTTTCGACCACGGAGAAACAGTATCATCTCCTCTCTCCTTGATCAAGGAACCATCCATAATATTACACATCATTGCATTCGGACTACGGATAATTAAGAAGGAGCGAGTGTTCACAATCTTCCTCTCTTCAAAGCTAATCCATCTTATTCCTAAGATTAATTGGAAGATCACACGTGTGACAGACATTACTCTCACTCCTTCCTTAATGAGTATTATGCAATATCTTAGTAATGTAAATTAGGGAGCTGATAGAACTATTCTTTTACAATTGTAATTTGTATTCGTAGTGTGATGCGTGTACCTGGTCATTGATAAGATTTAACCGCGTATACCCATTATCTTTTCAAAGGTATGCCGATATCTGGCTTCTTTACCAAAACAGCCCTAGATACCCTGGCTATGCTGATATTACGTATGAGTTCGTATAGTGTGCATTCTCCATAGAGTTCGAGTTTATAATATAATAATATCCTAGATTACTACCTCTACCTAATATATAATATTAGTAAGACCTGTTATATGGTACCTCTAGCTCACTCATATATAAGGTGTATAGGAAGTTATTTTAGACTTAGAGATTCATGGTGATATGAGTATAGTATATGGATAACTTGGACCCACCCAAATTAAATGAGTAGTATATATATAGACGTACCCATATATAGAAGAGAGAGGGAGAGGGAAGACAGAGAGAGAGAGAAAGAAAAAGTGAGAAAAGGAGCAAAGCGGCAAACCCCCGGCACAAATAAGGTATAGAAGTGAAGAGAGAGTGATATAGATATATAAGATAGATGAGATGAGAGATTTATGAGAAGAGAGAAGATGAGATATGGGAGGAGCAAATGTATAGTGAAGAAGATAGAATGAGGAAGAGTGAAGAAGATGTGATAAGGAGATTAGTAGAGATAGAGATGAAGAGATGAAGGAAAAGAGAATAGAGTAAAAGCGGCAAGAGCCAGAATAAAAAGGAGGTAACAAAGCGAGTAAAAAATGGCAGTCAAAGAAAAGAGATAAAAGAAAGAGGGTAAATGAAGAGAAATAGTGGCAGAGCGATAGATGAATAGAGAGATAGAGATTGGAGAGAAGATATAGTAAGTAGAGAGGAGAGAGAGAGAGATGCTTTGACTGAGTGTTTTTCTTCACGTATTTTTTTTTATACAGATCTTCTTGAGAAACTTAATATAATTGAGATTTTTACATTTTTTCTCGTATGTAATATATATATGATACATTATAATTATTTATATTCAAAAGAATTTTAGCTTTTTAAAAGGTTGACTCATTTTGAAAAAATGTTGAATCTTTCTATTATTATTTTTTATTTTATTTTACTTTTATTGTTATGACCTAATATATTATATTTGTTAATTTTGGAAATATTTGAAAGGGTTGAATGTTTATTAATGGGTGTGACAGTTCTAAAAGATATATATATGTTTTGATATTATATATATTATATAATATATAATATATATTATATATATATATTAATATATATATATTATAATAATATATTAATATATATTAATATATATATATATATTAATTATTATATATATATATATAATATATAATATATTAATTATTAATATATATATCACTCTAAAGGCATTTTCACTTTATTGAGAGAGTTTTGGGATTTTGGATAACTCGCATACTTACAATGTTTAGGTTAAAACCTAAGACGTTGTTTAACCACTAATCTGCAACCTAACATTTAGCCTCAATCTTAGGCAGTGGTTATACACTCACTGGTAATTTTACACATGCAATTTGAGGGCGTCGTTCATAATAACTACTAAAATTCTCAATAAAGGTGAAACTCTTTTAGAATATATTAATATTATATATAATATATATATATATATAACTATATATGGATATTATCATATTATATATTAAATTAATAATATATATATATTTATGATATTATAATATATATATATATATAATATATATTATATATATATATATATATATATATATATATATTATACCGTATAAATATATTATATATATAATATAATAGTATATATATATTATATATATTATATACCTATATATATATATTTATAATATATATATATTATAATATATATATATTAATATTAATATATATATATATAAATATATATATATTATATTTAAATAATTATATTTATATATTATAAATATTATTTTAATATAATATATATTAATATATATATAAATATATACCTTTTAATGACTACTAAGATATAGGTATAGCTCATTCATATGTCATATAATTAATCACTATATATTGGAATATATAATTATATGCAGTCTGTCTAATATTTATTATTTTTAATATATTAAATTATACTCTGTTATAGGGCTGGGTATCTTTAATCTCTAATATAGATAGTTAACGGTTTTTATCATTCGTGATAAATATTCATACTATAGCAAACGCATATATACCTATAATATTATGATATATATATATATATATATATATATAATAATATATAATATGATATATAATGTGTATATATATATATAGGTATACATATATAATAGGTTACCTCATGAATAATAAATAATAATAATTTAATAAATTTATACATATATAATTAATATATTATATAAAAATATATATAAATATATAATTAATATTAAATATATTATTAATAATAAATAATAATAAATAATTAAATATATTAATATACTAATAATTTAATATAAATATAATTAATATTATGTTGTAAGGCAAATTTACTTCACCCAATAATATAATATATCATTATTTATTAATACTTTACTCCGAATATAAAATAAAATAAAGGGAAAATAAAATTAAAATAATATACTATTTATTGGGTATTATATTATTATGTAATTATTTGAAATTGTAGCAAATTAATTATTTAAAGCATTTGCGCCTATCTCGGATAGTCACCGGTTATCCGGTACATCCCTAGTAGTTAAATGTTTCTATCATTCTTGGACATACATAGAGATGGAGCCCTGGCTTCTGCCGCAGACCAGCAATTTAAAAGTAAATTGTTCTTTTATAAGATGGAGGATGTCGTTGTAATTAGATATCCCATTTTCATTTTCATCTCTGATATATAGATAATTTATATTAGGACCTTTCGTGCGAGATAATTATTATATATAATCATAACATCCTCCTTTGACCAGAAATTTGTCACATTTGATTTCCCTAAGATTACTTCTTCCTTCTAAAAATCTTAGGTAACCTCCCCGTGCTTTCTTTATATATTATTTTCACATTCATATAATCTCGTTCAATAATTACATTATATTCATTGTCTGCTCTCAAATCCACTTTATTCCGTGGAATATTCTCAACAGTCTTTCGATCCTGGGCTAGGTATATTAGGGGAGATTAAATAAAACTATTGTTCACTACCGCATTCGCTGTCTTATATTTTTCTTTCTTCCTTCTTTTTCTGTACTTGTTTTTTCGTATTTTGGCAACTCATACAGGTACAGTAACTGCCACATAGGAAAAGTAGTTTATTCTGCCTGCTTGATATATTTACCTTGCACAAAGAATCTCACGTATTGTGCAGTATCCATTGCCTTGTAGTTCCACTTCGATGATTCCGATGTTTTGGGGTAAAGCCTTTTATTATCTCCTTTTATTTCCTTCTGGCGTAGGATCTTCTTGTGTATGTCTGCAGATCATTGTGAAGTGATTTTTATATTTCTAAGAAGTGTTACTTTCTTATAGTATTGATAAATATATATAATAATTATATTAGTGTAGTCTATCAATAAATATACTTACTCATAATGCTCCTAATATAGTATAATATATATATAATGTAATAGGTAAATATAATCCATACTTGATCATTATAGCCGAAATTTATCTAAGAGAAAGAGGGGCCTCTCGCTGTGTTTTTAAATCTGGATATATAACTCATAAGGTCAGGTATAATATAGAGTATTGAGGAGTAGGATTATATATATCATTGTGAATCTACTTACCCACTGGACGGAGATTTCTATGCAACAATTCCTCGTACATATATACTCCATTCTCACTCTACAGAATTTCCTTAAGATGCTATTGTGACCTTTGTAATTAACCACGGGAGAGGATGATTCAGGTGTGGCATGGGATCCTGAGATCTATTGAAACGTTCAGGAGAAGCGCCAGGTGTGCCGCTTGGATTGTGTATTTCCATGCTCCCAGCTGCGTGTTGTTGCTAGAAGAGGGAGTGTGCTTCTGAGCTGAGTCTGGCATTTCCACGTTCAACTCTACTCTCTATGTCTTTAATACTAATACTTTCCTCAGTGCTGGAAAGCGCGCATATGGTCCTACAACCGATCCCGAAAAAAAGCAGCCGCTCTGATCCTTTTCTAACTATCGCCCTATAGCTCTCTCATGTATTTTTGAAACTCTTTCTCAACTCTCATTTCCTGGTTCATCTGGAGTCTCATTGTGTGGCGAAAACATTGAGGCTTATATGAATGAAGTCATCAAGAATGCGCTTAGGTCACTGCGAGCGTGTCGGTCAGTTCAGAGGTCATGACTTCGGGGGTGACATTTCTTCCTATCTAACTGATGTTATGGTGCTCTAGCCCTGTATATGTGAAACAGACGTGCTCGATTGAACGAGATTTGTTAGTTCGCGCTTGACAGTTCCAATCCACAAGGTCTTCTTTCCTTTGATCGGTGTGGCACGCCGTCAGCGTGACCTCTCTAAGCTCACCTACACTTTACCTCCTTCTCTTTGGCGTTCAGTATTTAATATTAACCTTTTTTACAAATAAAGAGTTTGCCTCTAGTTATCTCTCCGATCGCTCTATATCAACAGCTCGTAATGATGAAGCACTTAGACGCTACTTCCTGGGTCTCTGTCATCAACGAGTCTCTCAGTCTGGTTTACTTACACAAGCTGAATAGTTCACATTCTTAATATACCATACTCAACTCTCACGTTCTTCTACTCACTTCCAAGATCTGCCTCCCTCTTGCTTCTGCAGTTGCCTCTCGTCTTTCAGCTTTCTCAGATGTCTCATTACATTGATGCGACTGGATGGAGTTCTCCCGGTGGGGGTCACCGCAACCTTGTAAAAATTCAACTTCTTAGTATCACTCCTTCATATCACTCTCCCTTTCAAAAACAGCCTCCCAACTTTCCTAGTGTTCCTTACCATGACCGAGGACATCCTAACGGTCATTCCATCACTGAAATCAACAGAAACATTTCTTGGGCCTTAACATTGCAAAACAAATTATATTGTCTGTTGAAAATTAATTGATTCAAGACTTTATCGTTTGCAGTATTCAGTTTAAGCAGTAAAAGTAATAGAGAGTCTCTGTCTCTCTATTTGAAACTGGTGAATTTTTTACCTTCTGCTACTCAGACAAGTAATCCGTTCCATAGAATGGTGTACAATAAGACACAACCAAGTACAACATAATATTTCAGCTTAATGCATTAAATATACTTAAAATTGCACTAAATTTATTAAAAAAATTGCCTTTTGCCTTTTTGCCCCGATTTTACATACTAAATTCATATTTATAGTAAAATCAAACTATTTCGTTTCATTAATAACTTAAAATTTGCCGCTGGACAATACAAATTCTATCTTGTCTTCGTTCATGCTGTAATATATTCTACAAAATTTCGTTCTTACGCTTTTATTATAGTTGATCTTTAAAAATGAGTCTTGTCACTATTCTTTGAGTCTTATTCAATAAAATCTACAATCTCTTAACTGATGGAGATAGTAGAACCAAGTCGTCCGTATACTTAATAATATTAGAAACATAAAAGCCCAGTTGGGTTCTTACATTGCAATCTGAAATTCCATCGATTAGCTCATTAAATTATCGAATCAAAGGATGAGAGAAGATAAAAAGGATTTCTTGAATTCAGAAACACAATTCTTATGCTTCGTACAGACCGATTGATTATTGTTAGAGCTAATTATAAGAGTAATAAGATTACAATATCACTCGACTTCTTAAACAGAATCTTATAATTCCCTTTGTCAAATGCTTTACTCAAACCCCAAAAGCCTGCATGTAACATAGAACCTTTATTTAATTATCTTGAAATTACTTCTTTTAGCTTAAAAGTCGCAGTTGTTATAGAATATTTTATTCTGAAACCTTGTTGTCTATCATTGAGAACCGCATAACCCTCCATTCTATTTAACATACCACAATCAAGAACCTTTAAAAATATTGAAGATATCATAACCGGTCTGTAACTGTTTATATCATTCCAATCGCCATATTCGTCTTTTTACAATTGGCGTTATTATTTCACTTAAAATGTACGTAATTTGCTTTACACATACACATTTAAAAGTCTAGCTATTATTCTATCCAGTTCTTCCGTTCCAAACTTAATATGAAACAAATGAACCTCATATTGTTTTAATGATGATTTCATATTTTGTATTTATACCAATAATTTCCTATTCACTAAATATATCATAAACATCTGAAAACTTTCGTCCAAATGACAAAACTCACAGTTGAGTAACTTCTTATATTTGTCCGATAATTTCTTAGCTATTTTCTTGTCATTGGTTTCATTTTCAATAATTGTTGGATAGTTCAACTTTTGTTATTTTATTAATTTGATTTAAGAAGCTTTTCGTTTTATTTATAAAACTAGCTATCAATTTCTTGCTCCGAAATTCATTTTCATTAGCTCGGCTTATCTTTAATTCATATTTAAATTTCGTTCTTGTTCTTTGATCTCATCTACTCTAATTCCTTCTTTATCTCTTCCATTTAGTTTCCAGCTAATAAATTTGTACTTTGCACCAGCAAAAATTTGCTTTATTGAATCGTTCCAACCAGAAACACGTTTCTTGTTTTTTATTTTCTATTGTAAACTTTTCGTTGGCAATGTGAAGCATATTACATAATGAATGATTAGAATCTTTACAGTTGTAATTATTACATAATAAAAGAACATGATTCACAACTTGATCCGAGTGATATAGAAAGTTAATATTTCAATTATATTCATTAACATAATTTAGACCGATAAGTGTTAATACTCCCATGGCAACTATAATAATTTTATAATATCATTAGACTATTTTATACTCTTATCTACTGAAAATCAACTCCCACCAATTTAAAGTAGGCATAACTATCAGTTAATAATTTTTCTTATTTGACACATTTATTCAGATTATTATTATGTAATAAATATTATTTTAGGGGCACCAAATATCTTTCATTATCCCTAATATTTACTTCTTAAAATAATATAATGAAAAATAATATATATAAGTAAATAATAATATATAATTAAATTAATAATTTATATAATAATAATATATAATAATAATATAATAATATATATAAATTAATAATTAGATATAATGAATAATTTAATAATTAATAATAATATAATATATAATATATTTTAGTTAAAATTAATAATTATAAATTATATATTATAAATGTTATATATTATATGATTATTTAATATATAATATCATACTATATTAATATAATATAAATTGAAAAATATAATATATGGTATATCATAATGATATTATTATAAAGTATATAAATATTTCAAATTAATAAATAATATAATAATAATAATTATAATTATAATGAGTTCCTATACAGGTGCCATCACTGATTCTATTATTGTAGTAATATCATTTCTAGTCATAATCTTCAATATAATGGTACTTAAGGTATATAATCGAGTGAATCGGTAATATCCCCTCAATTTAATAAATTAGAATTAAATTGTAATATAAATTAAATAATAATAATAATAATTAAATAATATATATATGTATATATAATAATATTATATAAATAATAATAATAATAGAGTTATATTTAAATAATAATATAATATAATAATATATATAATAATAATAATAAATCATTAATATAATTATAATAATTATAATATATAATATATTTAATTAATATTAATATATAAAAATAATCAATAATATTAATAAATAAATAATAATATATTATTAAATATATAATATATATAATAATTAAATAATTAAATATATAATAATTAATAAATATAAAAAATAATATATGATGCTAGGATAATAATTAATGATTAATTAATAATATAATATATAGTAAAAATATAATTAATAATAATAATTTGAATATGAATATATATATATATAATATATAATGATAATTAATTATATAACTAATTAAATAATAATATAATATAATAATAATAATACAATTATATAGAGATATATAATTTAATAATATAGAGTAATATAAATTATAAATAAATAATGTTAAAAAAATATTAATTATATATAGAGTATAATACAAAATAATAATATATAATAAATATATTATATAATACACTCAATTAATAATGACTTAACAACTCACGACTTCACTAAGATTGTAATAAGGATGAGTCAGAATAGGACCATTCAATAGACATAGTGAGTCAATAACTAAGCCTACATCTTTGAATCTTCTCTTCAGTAAATACATTCTTTAAATTAATTAATCAAGACTATGTAATAATACCATACATTAATACCCTCATAATCACATAGATACTCTACATCATAATAAGACGTGACAGAATCCCAGATGATCTAATTCATATCAAATTGAATATATCAACTAAATAATGCAGGCGATACGGATGATAAAAAATAATTATTGTAATAATACATTATTACTATTCTAGAAATAAGATAATGAAGATTATAAACTACTAACATTGCATTTCCTAATAATTATATAATAAGTGAATAATAATTCACGCAGTCTCCACTTGTAATCCCATCAATCATTAATACTTAGTGCCACAGTAATTTTACACATCTTATTTGACATTTCTACTAAATACTCATCATGATGTTCATCATCATAATCATATAATAATACCATAATAATAATAATAATAATAAATAATATAATAAAAAGGATAATATTTAAATGGAGCATACAAATAATAATAATAATAAATTCATCTCAATTATTAATCAAAACACATATTAATAGATCAACTTACCTCAAATCTACAACTTCTTCATCATTAATTATCATTTAATTCGTTTAACTATCATTGAAGTATCTGTCATAACTAATCATAGATACTTATATCCCAATATTATACTAAGTCATCTCATAATAAATGTAAACAATATCATTTCACTCAGTGACTACGACTGAATATATAATTTTTCATATCTAATGTACTCATACTATCTGAATATAAGTGATCTGATATATATCATCACAATATGTACATCTATAGATTATATATACACAATATATAATAGTATTAAAAATAATATAATTGATTGGTTATAAATAATAACTAATACCTATCAAATAATAATATCATTATACGCAGTCATGTTTGAGAAAGCTGCAGATCTGTAACGATTGCTGAATCGTAATATAATTCACATAAACATCATGATCATATAATAAATAAATCATATTGAATCTATATGCTTACATCAGATAATCTCCATACTAAGTAATTATCATAATCGCATTCCAACCAATGAATAATATCAAAATTAATAATAGAATTAACTGCAAAGGAAATTCCTAAATTCATAATCGAATAGATGTAAATAATGGTATTTACATAATAATTTATATAATAATATAATATTATCTAATATAAATAATATATATAAATATATATAATATAAATATTACAATAAATATAATATTATATATAAATATATAATTATAAATTAAATGAATAAATAACTAATTTAAATAATAATAATTAAGTTATTAATAATAATTTTAATAATAATAATAATATAATAAATTTAAGACATAATATAATAAATATTAATTAAATAAATAATAATATTATATTATATATATATTATATAGTTTAATATCATAATGATTTCTTGATTGATAAATAAAGATATTAAAATATATTATATATTAATTATAAAACTATCCTGAAAAATATAATAATAACTAATTATTATAAGATAATTATATAAATTAAATTAGAAATAATAAATAATATTATAATTAAGAATTAATATAAATATATAATAATTATTATAACATTATAAATAATACAAATAAATATCATTATTATAATACAAAAATGCAAAATAAAAATTTATGAGATATAATAATTCTCCTACATCAATCATCATAATTAATTAAAGACCATCAAAAGATAATAAGCATATGAAAATAATCATGATAAATCAAATAATATAAACAAGATATAATAAAAATAATAATTAATTTATATAATTATTAATGTAATATAATATATAATTAATAATTAATATAATAATATATATAAATATATAAAATTTAATAATATATATAAAGTTAATATCAATAGATAATAATATATAATAATTAATAATATTAACGTAAATGACGTAAATTGTTAATAATAATTTTGTTGTGTAGTAAAATAATATAATAATATAATTATAAATAATAATAATATATAAATAGATAAATAATATAATTAATCTATAATACATATAAATGTATCATAGATGTAATTCGAGTGTCAAGGTATTTAAATATATTTATCATTAATGTTTATATTTTTTAGAACATTTTAATAATTAATTTTCATAGTTAAAAATATACATAACTAATGAATTCTATATATACATACATATAATAAATATATACAATCTTTATAATATATAATCATAATAGTATATATATATAGTATATATATATATATATATATAAGAAGTATCTAGAAATTCTAATTTTAGTATATATAATTAATATATTCTATTAATTAAAATTTATATATTTATTAAATATTATATAATAATAGATATAGGTTGTAATATATATTAATTTACATCTTATGCAAGTAACTTTTAAATTTTATGGAAAATAAATAAAGTTATATAATTATATAACATATATATTAAAGGTATGAAATGAATAAATAATTAAATAATAGTATAACAATAAAAATAAAAACAAGTTTATTATTATCAAAATACTAGTGTTGTTATACAAAACTTCTTTTTACGTAAAGGACAAACTACCTTTCATTCTTTTGGACCATTTATAAAAAATAATTTTAAGTGACTTACGATATACATCCAATAATCTGTACCTATTATAGATAGGATATTATCTATTGTTTAATTTTGGTTTGGTACTATAATAATATTCTAGTGGTACCAATATTGTTTTCGGTGTTAATAAATAAAGAACTAAAAGTGTAGATAGCTCGAGTTAACTCGCTTTCTAGATAAAAATACAACGTTCATATAAAGAAAAATTACAAGTCCCATTTATAAAGCTTAAGAAATGTGCAAATATATAATAATTTAGTAGATTTAGAATTAATTATCAATAGCACTGAATTTTTTATGGAGTTTAAAGTATACAGGAAGTTAAATTCCTTACAAAAAGAGGTCACTGTAGTTGGAAAGGATATTCACACAACTTTGTACTCTTTTATAGAGACAATTATATATATATTATATAAAAATTTTGCTTTATTAATATATTCTATATTATGAGCTGACTAGAAGAGTTTATTCAACTACTACCAATTAGAATTTTTGATAGCAAAAAAATTTTATATATATTAGAGTGACCCAATTTTTAATAAGACTATTAGATGTCAGAGGGTAATTATTATTATTTATAAGTTTTTAATAATTATCTTGAATAATAAGATTATATTTTGGTCAGAGTTAGTCTAAAGCTTGCATCAATGTAACGCGAATAGAACGGCCCGCACAACCAGTTAAAAATCAAATTAATATTTGGAAATAAGCGTAACATTTTAAGGTGTGAGATTTTATATTTTATTTATTATTTTTTTTTATTTTTGCATTTATTTGTTGGAATAGGAATATTTAAAATTTTTTTTTAATTATACGCATTTAGGGGGCTCGAGCCGACGTGAGGGTACAGAGGGGTAGGTACGAAGTTACCCACGTTGTTCCACGTTACGGAGGTATAATACGTGAAAGACCACCGTAACTTATACCTGTCACAATCTTATTTGCTCGAGAGAGTTTACTCACTTATGGATATTTATCTTTAGTTATAATAAATAAGAATGAAGTTAATTTTATCTCCTTTACACTTTAAGTGAGTATTACAACTGGGATGACCTGGTCGTC
>JABUQX010007837.1:0-15000 GCA_015478945.1 Trachelipus rathkii
CAACTACCTAACCATTACTCGTTTAAACCCCTAATTTTACACACCTGCAAATAGTTTAAATAGCCAGAATGCCTATCAACTCTCTTTCAGATTACACTCTCGCGAAAAACAAATCATTCCTCATAAAACAATAGCATGGGGCAACTCTCACCTTTCTGTCATTCTCCATCATTCTAAACACTTTCCTTTGCCAAACCTCTCACCTCTATCTTTCATACCTCCATACCATACACTACTCAAATAAGCCAAGGAGACATAAACATATATGCCTCATGCGACCGCTATTAATATTAAACCAATCACTTTCGACTAAATTTATTCTTACAAAGCGCTCACTATCGTCATAACATACTTTTGATTCTATTACCAGAAAGCCTCCATTAGCACTATAATCACCATAGATGGACGTTATCGCGAATAATATGCGATAATTTATGCGATAAGGTTTGGATTTCTGTTATCCCGATAAAATTTTTAACCGATATCGTATCGCGATAATTTTTTGTTTACCAAACTAACCGATAATCTTATATGGTGGATAATTTAATCTGCGATAACGGTTTCGGATATTTCTGCTACGCGATAAAATGTTTATCCAATTAATGGGATATCGCAGAGATGCTTCTTGTTATATCAGGGTTATTCAAAATTAGTGGTAAAATTTTTTTGGATAGACGTCTTAAATCGCTTCAAATTCATGGGTAGCAGTTCTATAAGTAAGACATAATGGTATTTAGATTATTTCCGTCTGGCTGTCTGTATGTTTTTTTAACTAAATATTCTTGTATTACGACTAACATTGGCAGGAATATACGATGAATATATGTGACTTATGATTCCAAGCATTTCTCTCCAGTGATTTAATGAGCTAAGATCTATTAACTTTTTATGAAAAATCTAGCTCGTACGTTTTGATGATGTGACCAGTTTCAGTTGGCGGCCAAAACATGCTGTTAAGTGACATGAGCGGGCTCTCTGCACACTGTAGTGTGAAGTATCGTATACTTATGAGACCCTTTCCCCAATCAAGGTAGGGTCGATGTGGCCAATTCCGTGGCAGTGCAAGGTCTACCGGAGCATATAATCCTTTGGATATTAACTTCCGGGTGGACATTTAAAGATTATATATCTTCTTCAATCGACACGTTGAACATACAGGATTAATAGGGAGGATTTTGTCAGGTGCTAGTTATAGATGGAGTTTGGTGGAATGATTTTGAATGGAGTCGACAATGATGAGAAGACGCCTTGAGCTTGCATTGGGACAACGGAGGTCTTTTCAACACATCTTAATCTTTGATATCATTTAGTAAGGTGCTTTTAGAGACAGTAATAGTTATATGTATGTACAAATTAAACTATAAATAACACAGATAATCAATTGATGTTGTAATTTACACTCCTAAGTTGTGAAGAGTTTTCGTTCTCAAATACTTTAACGTCCGCATTTTAAATTAGTTTGTAAATTACTTTCGTAGGCTACAAGATATGTTAGTAAAAAACACAGGTCGTAGATACCAGACAGCAGACGGAGCAATAACAATTAAACGGTCATACATTTAATAAACTTTACGCTTTTATTTTTTGCATTTACTGATCTTGTTCAGATTTACCATTAAGTAATGAATTTACGACAATATATGATCTTTAAAGAAAAGTCAAGCTCTAGTCTATACTATATGTCATAGCTAGTAGGTATATGATATAATACTAATAGTATATATAATATATCTATAAAAAAAAAATGAACGCAGATATATACTATATATAATATATAGTATCACATATATATAGAATATATTATATATATATAGTATATATATGATATATATATATATATAATTGAATTAGTTCAGAATATTCTAGGTAATAATACAATAATTAGCGAGAGCTGTTCTTTTACATTCTTTATATATTTTTTTACTTTTTAGATAATGCAGAGTAATGCTTCCAATTTAAAACTAAAAAAATATATTTCTTTTCAAATTTCAAAGGTGATGTAACCAGTTGCAGTTGCACTGGATACAAATTCAAGGGGAGAACAGTGCTATCTGGGCTGCCTGAATCGCCACCAGCATCATTGTGACGCAGCAAGAAAAAAGAAGATATTGAACTTGAAGACAATGCCAATCTCACAGTTTTGCGACCCTCATGTATAGCTACTGATTACCAGCTCTTGAAGTCATAAGACAAGAGGGTTTTCTCCAGCACTTTGAGAAGATAAAGTACCTTCTGGCACTGCCTTCACCCAAAATTTCGCACTGCATGTGGATGGGCTTTTGTGGAAGAAAAAATGAGCAAATAGTGAGGTCAAGCCTGATGGGATAAGACAGGTGAAGTTTATTAGAAGGGCTACAACATTGAGAATGCAACAGTCAGCAGCGAATGGAGGACATGAAAGAAAACTATTACTACTCAAGCATTCTGTGATGCTGATGATTACACTGAACTAACTCAAGTAACGTCACAAGAGTCAATCAAGGAGTAAAGCTGCTGCATCATTGTAATAATGGCTGCAGGGACGAATCGCAGACAGCCTGTCAGACCTAAGTTTTAACATGAGAAGGTGTTCACATGATCTCTTATAAGGTAGGCAATACTTAGCAATGGTCTAACGCTGCGGTGGAGCGATATGTTACCCCTTGCAAAAATTCTTCTACTAGGCTAAGGGATTCTCTTGTCAGATAGAAATTATTTTAATGCTCATGCGGATATTAATGTGAGGGGACATACAAAGCTGCAGGAAATACAGAATCTAGTATTTATTATTTTTATATTGATAATATGTGTATTAACGCATACGAAAAAATGATATGTTTCATTAAAATGCTTTATACACTGTATCTTTTGGCTTTTTGGCACATACGTATGTATGTGATACTATAGACGATGCAGAGCATAAGAATAGGAAAGCACTGGAACAGAAGCAAAGGGAAAAAAATAAATTTTATTTAATAAGATACTCAAATTTTTCAAGTTATATAAGAAGTAAGCAACATTTCAGATATGTTATCTGTAAGTAAGTGTGATGGTAGGAGAGTATGAAACAGGAAGATTTTATGTATATCATAGAGTGAGATCTATAAATGCGAGGTCATGTATGCTAAGAAGACTAAGATGTGATAAAATATAATATCTAATTTTAAAATGTGATGATTTACCACTATATTAAATTCTTTAAATTTTCTAAAATTTTATTATAATAAATGAAGATACTAAAAATTTATGAATTAGTTATCGATTATCGGGTTATCGATTATCGAGGCGATATTTTTATTCACGAGTTATGCAGATATGAATTACATCGATGAAATAAGGGTTTTCGTTATCATTATCGCTTCTCGGATAACATTTTTCGTTTTAATTGGGTGCACGCTATGTGAGGGAAAAAGGGGAGGGGTTCCTCAAGATATACAGGTGATGAGAAAGAATACAAAGGAAGATGGATACACACACATGATGGCAGACTATTGTTGGAGCTCAACGTGATTGTCCACATTCTGCACACAGAAGGCAATCATAATATAGACAGCGATTTTGTAATGCATTAATTGTGAGTTCATTGTACTGAATGAATGTTTATTTGTTGTGACTATAGCATTTAATGTTTCTTACATCATTAACAATTTGATTATAGAATTTTCGTGTTTTTCGTTTTTTGTTGCGACAGCAACAAAAAAAAAATCCTTTTTTTTGGTGTATTTTTGTGACCACCCTGTTAATCTCAAAAACTAGAGCCAATCTACGAAAACGGAGGTCATATGTCAAATCAGGGCAACAGTTACATAGACAAATAACCTGCTCAAGCAAATGTTTTCCGCCCCTACAAAATCATTTGTTGACAGGTTGTTAATTTTTTCAGCTAGTTATTGAATCTGTAGGTAATTGTCTACTTGAAAGCATTGTGATCAGTAAGATTATTCAATATTGTCATATGTATCAAATTTTTGTTCTTGAAAATTCTCTCGTACTTTTTAGAAATGTACAGCAATTTTTTTTATAAAGAAATTGTTTATTAAATATACATTTGAATAATAAATAATTTGGATTTTACCTTATAAAATTTTGCTTTTCTTAGACCTTTTTTTATTTTATTTAACTTCATGTTTGGAAATAATTTTTTTTTTAACTATGTTTACTTTTTTATATATAAAAATTTTGTTTTCTTATACTTTATTTTTACACACAAATATTTGTTTGAATATTTTAACCAATTGTTGAATTTTTCCGATTAATTATTTTCGCATACAATATAATATATATATATATAAGTATATATATATATTTATATATATATATTTATTATATATATATATAATATATATATTATTAATATATATATATATATATATATAATATAATATATATATATAATATATATATGTATTTCATATGTGTGTGATCCAATATCTATTCAAGATCCAGATGGAACTCAATCCTGAATCGAGAAATTGGTGAGGGAAAAGTATTTGTATGGTACTGTCAAGTGACATATATAATTTAAGCGCAAGTTAGTTGAGCCCGAATAGAAGTCTGCTTCGTCTCACGCAGAGTCAGAGTGCTTGACACGCGGTATGTGTTCGCATCTAATACGCGTCTTTCCGATGCGAGAAGTATGAGAAGAGTGATTTGTAGGTGAATAAATTGCTCTGTTGTACACTCTTAGAAAAAAAGGTTCGAGTTAGAACCATTAGGGTTCACTTGATCCCGTATTGTAAACCTTTTGGGGTAATCATGTAAGAACACTTTTGAAGGTATCAAAGAAGAACGGTGGTAAAATGGTTTCAGCTTGAACCTTAAGGGTTTCCAACGAACATGAAAAAGGTTGAGTAGAACCATTTAGGGGTTGTCCACAGTTGTTCGTATTTAGACCTTTTTGGGGTATTATCTAGAAACCCTTCTGAAGGTATCCAAAAGAAACCGTGTGTACAATGATGTTTGGAAACCTTAAAGGGTTCCAAAAATAACCATATAGAACTTTTTTAGGGTTCCAGAAATACCTATATAGGCGTTCAGTATGAATCCTTTACTTATTATTATTTTCATGATATTATATCACATATATATATATGGATATTAAGATCATATATAATATATATAATATATATATAATATATTAGGTATATATATATATATATATAATATATATAATATATATATATATATATATTTATATATATAGTACTGTATATATATATAATTGTATAACTATTTATATATATATATATAATATATCTGAAAATAATATATAGTAATAATGATATATATATATATTATATTATATATATATTTATATAATAAATATATAGTATTATTGTTTATATTATATAGATATATACTATATATATATAATTATATTATATCTATATATTATATATATTATATATATATAATACTATATATATTATATATTTCTATATATAATAATATAATATATATATATAATATTAATATAGTATATAGTATTATATATATATATATTAATATTAATAATAATCTATTATTATACTATATAATTATATATAATATATATATATAATATATGATATTTTAATACACATAATCTTATTTTTATAGAAGATAGCACAAATAAATTAAAAAAAGGAAATAAAATTAATTTAATAAAAATATATATATTGCTATAAGTACTACAATGAATTAAAAACAAAAACCATATATATCCAATATCAAAATTTATGATATATAATTATATATTTTATTATAATAGTATAATAATACTATATATATTATATATATATATATAACGTATACTATTAGTATATTATACTATATATAATATATATAATATTTATATATATATTTATATATAATAGGAACTTACTATATATATATGTATATATATAGTTAATATTATATTATAGTTATATAAATATATATTATTGTGATATATATATATATATTATATATATAATATATATGGTAAAATGACAAAACAATCTAAACTTTTATATACAGACAGTTTTCGGTGAATTACACGTTACCACTTATCAAGGCTTGGAAATAATAATAAGAGTAATATAAGAAAATAAATTTTAAATAAATAATGCTTAAAAGATATTACATATAGAGTTATATATATATATATATATATATATTATATATATTTAATAAAATTATACATAATATATTATATATATATATATATTATATTTTTATACATATAATATAGAATTATAATATAGTATATATTTATATATTATAATATTTATAGATAGGTATATATATATTATAATAATAATATACATATAATAGATAATATAGAATAAGTAGTTGGTTATGTGTTTATATTTCATTGTGTGTCACTTAAAAAATTTAGGTAAAGTATTTAACAATTTTAAAATTTTCATGATTAGGGTAAAATTAAATTAGGTTAAAAAAGGAATGAAAAGTCAATTTATTTGTATTAATGAATGAAGTATAATTATTTAATTTAAATGTAATTTCTTTTAAAAGAAAATATGTTGTGTAATATATTGAAGTATATAGATGCATATAGTATTAAGTAGGGTTATATATACTATATCTCTATAGCTATATATATAGGAGGAAATGCATATAATAATATATATAGTTTATATATAATTTCTTTATACAGAATATATAATATAAAGTGTTAAAAAAAGTACCTATAATAGCATAAATAATACATTTAAATAAAATACTTAATACTTCATCTACTGTTATATTCAGATAGTTATTTTTATTAAGGGGTGAGTTCAGAAAAAGAGAGTCGTGTGTTATGACACTTACGGCAAAGACCAATGCATATGGATAGCGTATAAACTATTACCGGAGGAATGTGAAAAGCGAAGACAAAAAAAACTTCAAAAGTAGACCTGCAACAGAAAACAATTACATATTTGGAATCAGCGTATAAAGCTTAATTATGTAAAGTTTTCGTCCGCCTTTGGACTGTTGGCGAGCACCGTTTTGGGAGAAAAATTTGTTGAAAGTGTCGAGTGAATGAACGTAAGTTTTCAGATTGAGGGGCTGAGCTCGAATTGGAGACGGGGGAGCGATAATACATCGGACCGTCGTCCGCAGTCTAGATGCGGAGAGACACGTACTCTTAGTCAATGCGGTCTAGAGCCCTTGGTGATATTTCGTTAGTTTTAGATCATAAACGAATTTGCATATAATAGACGTGTTTTAAGGTTTTCAACGTAAGATGTTAATTTATTTTTTGTAATATTTTTTACCTTTTCGAATTTTATTTTTTTAATTTTTAATTTTTATTTTTTTTTAAACCATTCCGGAATAAGCTTTAATACGGATGATTCAATGATGATAATTTGGTTTATATGAGAAGTTCATACTTAGACGAATGGTATTACTGTTTTTTCTGGATATTATTGAGCTTTTAAAGTATTTGTAGAAAAGTAGTTATCATTTAATTTTAATATAAAACGTAATTTATATATTTTATTTTATTTGACGAAAGAGTTCGTTAACTAAGAAATAATTAATACTAACACAGATTCGATAAGTTATACATTTTTAATAAAAATTTAAAAAAGGAAAGAATCTGAGCTTCACACCGAGCAATTTCTTGTCAATTATACTGCATTTTTAACTTTTTCAACCCCCATAAAAAAAAAACTATCAAGTTTGCGGGATCCAGCTCAATGTACATATATATATAATATATATATATATAATATTATATATATATAATATCTTAATAATAATTATATATATACAATATGTATTAAGACATAGAGTGGAGTATGGATACGGTACTATTATAGGATATATATATAAATTATAATATATAGGTGTATTATAGATATATAAATGAAATGTAGAAGAAAATTAATATTTGCTAATATGTATGAAAAAGTATCACTAAGCGACAAAATCTACTTCAGTAAATATTTTTTTCAGTTTGGTAAAATTTTCTAATGACTTCAGTAGGACAGATCCTTTGAATAGTCGAGGGGATAGCTAAGAAATGGAGTCAGGGTTTCTTTTACAAGTTAAAAATATTGAATGCCAATCACAGATTTATAGAGTGATTATTTGATTTGTTTGAAGATTTAAGATGCTTTGAAGTTCACAGCCACAAAGAGATTTTTCCAAAATGGTTCTTATAAGATTCTATTATGTTCAGCAAATAGCGAATGAAAGACTATCGAGTTAGTCTTTTACCATGTAGGGATGGATCAAGTCAGGGGCACTTGATATTTGTATATCAGGATGAATGACATAGAAGTAAAGGTAAGGTTTATCTTTAACTTTGAAAGAATTTTTTCCAATTGGTTATTTTTTCAATTTGAGAACTAAATCTTGGAAGTTGAACTGGGGTGTAATTTGACTTTTAAATTCCTTTAATGTTGTCGTTCAATGTTACAACTCAGCTGACATTATATCTACATTATATAGCTTTTGTTGCTATGTATAATAATCTCAAAACTTGATACATATCAGACGTTAACGAAGTGGATGTATTAAAGTGAAAATATGAGTTAAGAATGATAGTCCATGTTTCTTTAAAGGTGAGTTAGTGAGAACAAACTTTCGACGTCGAAACTTGCCATAATATATTTGTTAGCATCCGGAAGAATTAAGATTTCGGCGACGAAAGGGAATGTATCTTTAATAGTATACGATTATTTTTAGTTTAGAGTACTAGTAATAGGAATAGTAGAATTTTTGAAAGTGTTATAAATGGATGGGAACACAAAAGTGAGAAATAAAACGAAGGCCTGCAAATCAGGGTTTGATCTTTTGGAAGTCCATATAAGATCCCTGGTTTCGCACCCGATGAATAAAGGGAATTGTATGTTTCGTCATTAATTGTAATATATACATATTACACACTTTTACATAAAACCAATACATATGACATATATCTATATATATTTATATTTATAATATTAAGTATATATGATAGATAGTATATATATTATATATCAGATGAAGTATCATAGTTTATTCGGACATTAAACAAAGCATTTATTAAGACTTTATTGAGAAATAAGTAAAAGTGTACCATTTTAGATAAAATGTTTATACGACAAAATTAATACTAAAGAAAGAGATTTCGGACACAATTTAAAATATAAATACTAATAAATATTAAAAATAGTCTTGATGTGTTTGAATTGTATTTTGCATTGCATAAAATTAATTTAAAATATATAATTATATGATATAATTATATATAATATATATATATATTATAATATTATAAGATATATATATAGATATATATATATATATATGAGTATATATATAGTAGTATATATAATATATAATAGTAGTATATAAAGTATATAATATATATATAGTATATATATTGTGCTATATATAGCAAATAATTATACTTGAAAATTGGTCGTCATATGATGTGGGGGTGAATTACAGAAAAAATCATACAATAAATATTCATATTTTGTAATATGATATATACATAGTTAATATATAGTATTATATATAATATATAAATTATATATCCTATATTTATATATATATAGTATTATATATGTATATATATGATATATATTGGCATTAAACAAAAGCATTTATTAAAACGATATTGAAATAAGTAATTACCTTTTTAGACAACAAAGTAGGAGTACCAAACACAAAATTACTAACAAAATATTAAAACTTCAGACAGATTAAAATATAATATAATAATAAAATATTAAAAACTAGTCTTTTTGTGTGTGTGTGTGTGTGTGTGTGTGTGGGTGATTTGCATTTTCCTCTAACTAAATTAGTTAATACCGATTTAAAAGTTTTATATTTATCCTTCTTAGTTCTGTATACAATCGTAGAACTGGCATAGAAGGCTTCCCATTGCTTGGGAACTGAAAGAAATACTTCAATACTTCTCCATTAAATTGAATGTGTGTTTTAATTCATTTTGGTACTCAAAATTGTACACCCAGTAAACCGCCATCAAGCATCCCATACTAGATATGACGCTCATGTGCCCATCATCCTTAACGATGACTTTGTTGTCAGCCCAAATATTGATGTTTTTTTGAAGTCAGTGGATTTTTCTTTTCATCAGTAAACACAATACACTGATAAGGAGATAGTGGTTCCTATATAACTAAAAAGTTTCATTACAAATTAACATAATTATAATAATTTCCCTATATTATAATATATATAATATATATTATATATATTGTTAATAATAATGTTTACCTTCGAGAAATAGAAGAGATGGGGGGCCCTATAAGCAGTTGTGAAGTAACTGATTATCGCTTCCCCCATATCTTCCACACCCCACCTTCTGATAATTAGGATACATGCATAGGAAAGAATAAGAGGAAAGACCGGCAACACTAGTGATAACTATTGGAGAAAATTTTTATAAACATTAGCTACGTATAACAATGACATTTTCAATAAATACACTTGTATTTCCTCGTCAATTATAACCATTTACCAATATTTTTCAATTCTCTTCTAATTACTCTTCGGTTTTTGGTTTTCTCATCTTCGACTTTCTTTCAAAGTCGGAATCCTAAACACAAGACAAATACTCCTTTTTCCTTATTTGTTCTCTGCAAAACCCTGTCCGGTATATCATATATTAATTTGCAATTTTTCAACCAAGTTAAAGAATTAATCATCTTACATTCAAAATCTTCCTATGTTGCAAAGTTTAAAATGATATTCCTCTTCCTCATTTCCTTTTTATTTGGTCTTTTATTTTCCTCCTTTTTTAAATTTTTATTTTTATTTTTTTGGAAGGGTTGCATTTTCTTGAGCCTTTTCCCGCGGTTCTGAGTGTAAAAGATTCGTTCCTTTTACTCCATCTTTATAGAAGGACTCTTTCCATTTCTTGTGATCCAATATTTTAGGAGAGATTTTCTCTTTGTTATTAATTCCATATTTTTAAGATAAATATTCATTCTCTATTTTGCGGTTCCACTTTTTAGGAGCAACTCTTCCCACAATTTAACCTTGGCCCCTAACTTATTATTAATAACATTTAACATGCGACAAATATTTTAAATTTAAACATTAAAGAATTTTACACCTTTTTGTTTACTAATCTCTATCAAATTTTTTTATTTTTCTCAGTTCAAAGTTTCTTAACGCTTAACAGATAATTACACACTCCAATTTAATTTCATAATCGTCAAACACTGTTCCCTGGGGATTACTGGTTTGATCTTACAATTTTTAATGTCATTAAATAGATGCATAATTTATCCTATCAAACACAAATGTACTCAACGGAAAAATATGTAAATTTTATCAAGATCATCTTAATCAAATGGTAAGAAATTCTTTTTAATTACTAGCTATTCTTATTGTGATTTTCAGTATTTTAAATGTGATCAACATTTTTAGATAGATTCAGATTTTGAAAACGCGGCAACTCCAATTCCCATCCGCGACGGTCGTTCAGACTTATTTTATTGGCGAGTAAAAGCGCTCATGTCAGTTTCTGAAATTCTTAAACGCTACGGTATGAGATTGTCGGTTGCCTTGCTTTCTCCATCTTCCACTGTCTTATGGTTTGAAATATTGAGAATTATTGCATGATATCATAAAAAATAATATATCCATCACATGTCGTTGGATTGACAGACACTTATAGAATCAATTTATATTTGCAATACCGAAATTTTGAGATGCAATCTTTTTATCTTTATTCTGTACACTGGTATGTTCTTTAATAACACATATTATTTTTCATATTATGGTAAAGAACACGGTCGGTATTTTTAGGTGGTAAATTTTTAACACTGCCTATCAAATTTTCATGCATGTCTTTTATACCACCGTTAAGTAACTTTTCATTTTCAATAATTTTTTTTATTTTTTTTCCAATTCATTTTCATCTTCTTTATTTTTCATATATTATTATTATTATGCGTTGGATTGACAGACACTATAGAATCATTTATATTTGCAATACCGTAACTTTAAGAAGTGACCTTTTTATTTTTATTCTGTACACTGGTATTTTCTTTAATTACATTTATTTTATTTTTCATATGGTACAGAACACTGTTGGTATTTTCAGGTGGTAAATTTATAACCCAGTTTTTCACATTTGCATGCATGTCTTTAACACCCCCGTTAAGTAACGTATTTATATTTTCAATATTTTTATTATTTTATTATTATTATTTTCAGTATTATTAATAAATAGTTCTATCATTTGATTTAAGGAAATATTTTTTTTTTCTTTGTTACCGTATTTTTTTCGAATTTGGTTGTAGTTTGCTTCTCCCCTGCTGGGGTATGAGTGAGAGTCGATGACTTTGCTGGGTAGGAGGAAAGATCATCTCCATTTGTAGGGGACAGAGTAGGTTGTGGGGGAGGGGACTTTTTATTTCCCTTTTCTGTTGTGGGGGAGGTCTTGGAGCGACTAGACTTGAGTCTTTGAGAGAGTTTCTTTGTGGCAACCTTATTTTCAACTAACAGAGGGACTTTGTTTACAAGTTTGAAGCGGCGATTTTAGCCTACGTTTTAAAAGTTCGTTGAGTGATTTGAAAATGTTTGCGCTGCTTGGGAATTTAGTTCGTGTTTGTTTTATGTAACGATTTTTTCCGCTTTTAGTTTTTTATTTCTATTTATTTTACAATTTATAGAGTTTAATTCTTCACGTTACATTAATTGATTGACACAAGTTTATTGCACAGTTTATTTTTCGGTTTTTAAGCACAAATCACAATTTTTGATTTATTATTTAGCACATTTAATTTTAACTCACACACACACACTGATGAAAATTTTTGAATACACAACTAATTTTTAAGATTTTCTGACTCCAGAACAAAAGGTTTTTAATTACAGGTAATTAATTTGTCACTCGCAGGGGACACCAAAAGTTTGGATCGAGATACTCAGGTTTATTATTTAATGATAATTATTAATTTTAATCAGTGTGTGTGAATGAAAGATATGTCACTTTAACGTTTATTAAAAAATTAAGATATGCAATATTATATTCAATAATTAGCAATGATTAGTGCCATTAAATGGACAATATATTAGCATATAATTTAACTATATTTATCGTAAACTATAGCACTGTTCAATATATAATCCCTGACACAAATTTATATCAACTTCACTTGGGAAGTACGCTAACAATCTTCAGCACTACCTCTCGCTAAGGAGGATCGGCACACAGTCTTGTTTTAATAATATGATTTACAATTGATGTTTCCATTGTTAATATTGAATAACTGCGTACTATATCAATGACTTTAGTTATTAATTTTAAGTAATTATTATTTTATTTGTATTTTAAGTATTAATGGACACGGAAGGAATGGCAGAGCCATCCTTCCTTGACGCTGTCTCAAAGCTAACTCCCCGATTCAATTTCTTTCGCGTGGCATTATGCCCCAATGTTGGGTTATCCTCCTTACATTCAAATCTTTGGCATTCCTCCCACCTGAAAAGGGAGTATGGGTGTTTTAACTGTTTCTTTTATGCTATGGATTTGCTTAGTTACAAGGGCTGTTATATAGAGGTTCACCAATGATCGTAATAGATGTACACGGATGAGGTATGCAAGCTTGCCTCGTACATAGGTGTACATCACACTATGACATACATGCAAATGTCTTACATGACCGTCCCTACACCTTTAATTACCTGTATATATAATATATATATATATACTATATATAATATATATATATATATAATATAATATATATATATATTATATGAGTATATATATATATACCTTATATATATATATAATATATATATATATTATATAATATTTATAATATTTTTATTTATATATATATATATATATATATATATTAATAATATATATATATATAATAAATATATACTATATTATATATATATCCCTTGACATTTGTAGAAGTAATTAAATATTATCTCAAAACCCTTTATTTATAAATGAATATAGTATTGGAATTATAAATATGTTTTCAAACTTAGGTTTAATAAAATATTGGAATTATTAATGTTTTTAACTTGGTTATTATAATATTTAAAATATTTGAGACCGCTTATTCCTCCCTATTAATATTCATACGCAATATCATTAGTAGATGCTAAATATAAATACAATATTATCATATATACTATATATATATATATATAATATATATATTAAATATACTGATATATATATAATATATATATATATATATATATACTATATAATATATAATAATATATCATCCGGGAAGCCTTCTCACTGGTGGATGGTTTTGGTGTTTTTTACCTTAAAAAGCTTCATGAACAACGTGGAGAACTTTGTTCTCCTTAAAACTATAATTCGCTCGGTTTTCCAATGGGCAACTCCCATCTTTTCATTAAACTACCTTCTGTCAAATAGATCCATCCAGGTTTCGGTGCTCTACTATTCTGTCACGCCACTTTACTCTGGATGAAGGCGTTCCGAAGGATAGTGTTTCTAATTGCAGTACTATTTGCTCCCTGATTTAAATGACAATCGTTACTCTATACCAGTGACGGTCAAATTTTTCTCTTCAACTTCAACTAGCTATTGAGAATATTTCAACAATGGGTACTACGCTTGCTTCTATTTCCTGCTCACCGTCCACCAACTTCAGCACTACTTTTAAGAAAAAGAGAATCGAAGAACCTGTAACCTTTCTCCAGCAGCGAACCGAACCTTATATGGTTCGCCATTCCTGTAACTTCACAAGTCAAATTTCCTGGCCAACTCTAGAAAAACCACTTAACATATGCACCGCAGTATTAAGACTACTGAATAATGACCTTTGTTATCGTTGTGGGCTTGACTTTACGCTCAATTCGCCTCAGAATCTTGGGATGTTGGATTGTAAAGTCCCTTTTACTTCTCTAATGTCGTCCCTAATTCAATCGAAGCTGGACATGTTATTCCGCATCCAAAACGAGGCGATCTTTAACTCCACTGGAACCTTTAGATCGCTTTCCCCGGGTGAACCTTGAAGTTGAATCCAACGTGATGCCACTCTCTCTCTCATCTCTCTTTTCGAAGAGAAATTACATCATGTTTAC
>JABUQX010007837.1:20000-27350 GCA_015478945.1 Trachelipus rathkii
ATGATGTTGTTCCTTTCTACATGTTTGTATAACCTTTGGGTCAGAACTCCTGTTAATACTTTGTATGATGTGGGAAGGCATGTTATAGGTCTATACTTGCTAGGATCTTTGGTTTCTTCATTTTTTGGAATAAGGGTTGTTTCACCAGTTATGAACCAGTGCGGGATGTCTACTCTTCCATCCATTATGTTATTTAAGCATTCTGTTAGGGGCTTGATTAATGATGTTAGTTTTTTTAGCCATATGTTCTGGACCTTGTCCATTCCAGGTGCCTTCCAATTATTAGTCTTCTTGATTACATCCTTTACTTCTTTAATACTAATTTTCTGAGAGTTCATATTTCTAATAGATGTTATTTCTGGGTTATTTTTAATATTTCTCAACCATTCCGTATCTACATTATGCGACACATTGTTCTCATATATATTTTTCCAAAATCCTTCGACCTCCTCTGCCTTGGGTGCATCAGCAACTGTTATCTTGGTATTTCGTAATTCTCTATAAAATTTACCTTGATCTTCTTTGAACAGTTTGTTTTCTTTTTTTTCTTTTTCGCGCATTTCGTACCTTTTTAATCTCTTTCCTTTTGCTGTTAAAGATAATTTTCTTCTTACAAGAGCGTGTGTTAATTTATCTCCGATTCTAATTCTTTCTCTATTTACTAAATTTTGTGCTTTTCTCTTTGTTGTTTCAACTATTATTTCTCCATTCTGTAACATTGTGAGCATTCCAATTTCTTTTCGAAGAGTATTTATTTCATTCGTAAGTCTAATCTTCCATGGTGGCATCATATTCTTCCTTCCTATATTTGGATTATTTTTCTTATCTTTAACAGTATCAACTCCCATTGTTTCTGCTACTGCTCTTGATGTAGCATAATAAAGTCTGTTCAGCTCTGTCAGACTACAATTTGGTGGTATCAGGCGTGGCAGTACTCTATTTGCACTTGCAGTAACTTTGTTCAGCATAAACCAGTTTTTAATCTTTCTTACTTGTTCTCGCTTTTCAATACCCTGCACCCTATCCTCTTCACGGTAGTTAGCTATTTTGTTCAACAATTGTTCATCAATTGCATTTTCTTCTCTATTGTCACCATTTGGTGGTTGTACATCATTAATGGTTCTTTCATTCAAATCTCTGTCATGTTCCTGATACCAGCTGAAGTTTCATCTCATAGTCTGACTCTCTATCTGTTTCGTCATTATTATCTGTTGACTGTTCCGCTTCTACCAATGGTGAGGTACCATGTTCAATGTCTATCTCTAATTCTTCCTCACTCGTTGATTGTAATCGAGTGTGATCCATTTCTCTTCCATTGAGTAAGTTTTCCTCATCATCCAATTGCAGTTTTTTTTGCATCTTCATTTGTTTTATTCTCTTATGCCTCTTTACTCTTACTTCCTCTTTTTTTTCCTTCACCTCCGTACTCAATTCTATCCTGTATTCTTGTTCATCTGTTTCATCTTCACTCGATGTTTGCACTCTATGGGAGTTCTCATTATCTCTTTCACATTGTGATCTCAAGCCCTCCCTCACCTGTGCATCCCTTTTCCCTTGAACTAGCTTTGTTCTTTTATATAATTTTGCTTTGGTACTTTTTATTTCTTGAACTAGTTCTGTATTCATTTCTAATTCATTCTCCATAATTCTTAAAGCCCTTTCTTTAATATTTTCTATATCCTCCGCTGTTGGCAATGTCGCTTTCATCTTTCTAACACCACCTCCTTTCCTTTCTTTAATATAATTGAGTATACAATGTTTCTGTTTCATCATTGCCTTTCTCTCAACATTTTTGAACTTTTTTTGAAATCTATATTCCATAAAATCATTTGCACTTATTTCTGCATTTTCAACCACGTACTTCCAGAATTCACTTTTTGCTTTCTTAAGTGGAATGAATTCGCCAATGTAGTAGCTTTCCATAAGGTACTCGTTTGCTTCAAAGTTCCAGCTCCATCTCTCACCCTGAATTTCATTCTGATCTTTTTCTTCATTTTCATGTTCTAAAAATTCTTCAACTTCCTTTTCAATAATTTCCATTTCAGCTTTTGTTATTTGGGTCTTACCTAGCCTTACATTTGTTGCTATGCTGTTAAATCTAGTGTCCGGGAATTTCTCAATTTTGCTCCTATCTATCTTACCCCGCTTCAATAACATTTCTCGCATTCTCTTCCAAGAATGCCTCTTGGGGAATTTATTGTGTCTTGAATAAAAGGAACACCAATAAATTTCATGTTTTTCCTCCACTGACCAGTCCGTTTTTTCTGCTCCCCTTTTATTAAGGGTATAGTATCTGCGGTTCTGGTGTTCTTCAGATGTACTGGGGCCAGCCTCAGGCGAGCCAAACAACACATCTTGTGGAGGTCGAGTCCTGCTGGGTTGGGCTCTTGTCGGGACATTTTGTGTCCTCGCTTTTGGTAGGAGAGATCGTGTGATGCGCACAAGGCTCCGTCCCCCCTCATATCTCTCCTGTGGTAGAGAGGGGCCGGCACCGGGGTCTCCGATCCCCCGGCAACTATTTTCATCTGTTTCGTCTTTCATGGTTATAACCAGTTTTGTAACTTGTTCGCTCCACAACACCTGCCCGAACGAATGATCTTCCTTTCCCCAAATATGGTGATAGAAAAGCCATCCCTCCGCCCAAATATTGCGGAGAACTCCCCCACCAACGATAAGGTCAGTTACTCCGGGATATATATATATATATATATATATATATATATATATATATATATATATATATATATATATATATATATATATATATATATATATATATAAAAGAGATGCGCATTTTTAAAACACTTTTACATTACTGTTATTGGTAAAGTAAAGCAAAAACTTATTAATAAACAATACAACATTTGTCATTACTTTTTAACTTTGACATTAATAGTCTTCTAAATGATCATTAATCCCCTTCGCCTCTTTGCATCACAAAATGTTCGCACTAATTTTTCCAAGTCCAGTGCGCGAGCCGATCGTACTCTATGCTAAGTAGCAGGCATTCACTTAACCTTACGGTCGTCATGGTACTTCTCAAATCTTTTTTTAGTTTTAATTTTGAAAAAGATCTCTCAGCAGATATGAATGAAAGTTACTGGGAAGTGTCAGAAACATTATAAAAGCTGTACACACTTCTATAGTGTACACACTACAGACACACATACTTTTCATAAACAAATATTTGCACTTGTATTATTTTTGTCGTTTTTCTTTTCTTTATTTCAGTTGCCACACACAACATTTCTGAAGCAGACAATTTCCGTAACTAAAGTTGTCACGTCGGCTTCAAATATTTTTTGTAAAAACTTGTCATCCCCGCAGACTCCATGAGTCTTTTCTGTTTGTTCTGTTTAAGGGCTGTAGGGCTCAAAAAGCGAAACATCTGTTTCACCTTCCTCATATCTGATACCTCCGATTCACTTGGCCTATTAGTATATCAATGTTTCTGCAAAAAACCCTCACCCTGAAATTGTGCAAAAGATCAATGAAGTCAACATCTTTAGAAAGCTCATCAAAGAAGCTTGTCACTTTGCTTTTGCGTCTAGTAGGCAATGAAGTCTCACTTTGCCAGCTTCTTGCAATTTCCTGGGCCTCTTTTACTAGCTTGTAAAACTCTCCCCGCAACTGGTTTAGTTTGGTGACACACCTTTCTAAAAGAGTGGAAGCTTCATCCAGGGATATGTCTGATTTTTGGAGTGTTTTAGAAGTGATGTTAATACTTTCCAAAATTTTGCTTTGAAACACAAGCATTAAAATGAAGTGAAAAGTAGACATTTGTCTTCTTAATGCTGTCGCCTTAACTACTTCAGAGCTCTTTGTTGAAGTTAGGATGATTTTTGATAAACAATTCAAAATATAAATGAAATTAACTTTAACTACCAACAAGCAATCGAACCTCGAAGACCATCTAGTTGGGCACAGTCTTTTAACAGTTTTGTTGACCATGCAGGTTTCTGAAGAAATTTCTTTCAGTGATTGCCATCTTGGAAGACTCTGACTGAAATACCCATATATCTCATTAATCACATCATAACAAACAATCATTTCTGTAATCTCCTTTACAGAATTATTCAAGACTTAGTTAAGGTTGTGATTTGCACAATGCACATACTCTGCATTAGGCGACTTTCCCTTGATTTTGGTCTGCAGTCCAATGTACTTCCCACTCATAACAGTAGCACCATCATAGCCCTGCCCTCTGCACTTTTTAATTGAAAAATTATTGCTTTCCAAAAAACTTACACACTTCACTTTCTAAACCTTCGGCCTTTTTGATTTGTTATGGGGATAAATCCCAGGAATGACTCATTAATTTGAAGCTTCTTTTCATCGTAATTGATGCAGACATATCTTATTACTACTGACAGTTGGTCAGTTTTAGAAATATCTTGGGTCGTATCTAAAATAAGAGAAAAAAAGGGCGCATCTTGAGTTTTACTTATTATGTCATGGAGCACATGTTGTAAAGCCAAACTAACGAGTTCATTCTGAATAGGAGCACTCATATATTTTGTTCTGCTTTTCTCATTCTCCAGATGACTTTTAAGAAGCGGGTCATACCTGGATAACAAATCAATAATATAGAGAAAGTTTCCAGATTTACTCTATATATATATAGATAAAAAAAAATATTGTATATATATATATATATATATATATATATATATATATATATATATATATATATATATATATATATATATATATATATATATATATAATATATATATATATATATATAATATAGAAAGAGGGAGGAGAGAGAGAGAGAGAGAGAGCTTTCATTATGGAGTTTTCAATCGAAAAGTGCTCATCCCTCTTACCCGCCGTGCGCCCTCTAGGCTCCTGCGCCCCCCCGCACCGCGGGGCCTGCGGGGGCGTTATTTACGCCACTGCTTTTACCTGTTTTAATCTGAAGGATCGAATTCGCGCCAATGCAAATATCAACAAACCGGTAACAAGTCTCGAAAACTTGAACCTGCTAACTTGCATGTTCTGTTGTTAACCTTTCTTCCTACTAACTACAATAATCTATGCTTTTCTTCTACCGTTTCCTAACATAGATTTTCACACCTTTTTTTGAGTATCTTCCTACTTACTTTCACGTAGACATATATATTCATCCAAATACTGATGTTCTCTATTTAGGAGATTTCACTGTACATAACACTAAATGGTTAAGGTTCTCTCATACAGATTCGAGTGGGAAGAAGACCGAATCATTCTGCATTTTTAAGACTGGAGTAACTGTTAAGGAACCTAACAGATCTTCCGGATAGTCCCAACGCAATCTTGAGCACATTTGACCTATATTTTTCAACATTAGTCCTTATCTCTAATAAATACACTACCTCTTTCCATTTTAATATTCTAACACAACTCTATCTCTTAATTACAATACTTTCTCTCCACAAGCTCCATCCTCTCCAACCATATTTTCTTTTTCCTGGCTTGTTTCCTCCTCCTCCTTAATATTCTTATATGTTTTAATTCTGAGCGCCTCAATCTGGCCGATATGTGGGAGCTGTAATCGTTGATGGGATGAGCAGGTTCATTCCTTCTTCGACTAAATCTTTCCCTCCTCAAAATCCATGGTTCGATTGTACTTACTCTCTGGTCATTCACGCTAGAAGCAATGCTTGTCGGGAGTGGAAAAATTCTCGTTCTCCTATCACTCTCGCTAATTTTCATTCAGCTCGAAATCGCTGCAGTGATACTCTTCGACGAGCAAAGCGGACTTTCATTAAACAAAAGTGCGCTAACCTCCTTGGTTCTTCAACTAACAAATCTTTATGGCCTCTTGCCAAAAACAGCTCTAACAACTTCAGTAAATCGGCCTTCTTTCCTCTTATTCACTCTGATGGTTCTGTTGCTAAATCTCCAACTGATCCATCTCCATCTTTTTGGTCTCCTGTTTTCCTCTAACTCATCCCTGGATTACCCTGGCATTCCTCTTCCTCCTCTCAGGTATTCTATGCCTTTGTTTGTGACTATATTTGATCGGGTGCATGGGCTCCTGCAATCTATGAGAGTTAGGATGGTGGGTGGCCTGGATGGCATTCCTCCACGAGCTTTGAGGGAGTGTGCTTCCGTGCTGGCCCCTCCGCTCATTCAACTATATTCTATATGCCTTAATAATACCACTTTTCCTCAGTGTTGGAAGCGCGCATATATATCTAACCTATTCCGAAAAAAGGTAGCCGCTCTGGTCCTTCTAACTAATTCCAAATAGCTCTTACTTGTATTCTATCTAAGATCTTTGAAACACATAGCAACTCTCATTTCTTAGATCATCTGGAATCTCATTTCCTTCTTTCCGGTCACCAGTAAGGCTTTCTGCGCTAGAGGTCTACTGGCGATATACTTTCCTATCTAACCGATTTATGATTTTCCGCCCTTAGGAACTACGGAGAGACTTGTGCGGTGGCGCTTGACATATATATCTAAAGCAATTTGACCGGGTATGGTTCATGTAACTACTTTCCAAACTCCCCTCCTTTGGGTTTCCTCCTTCTCATTGCTTACTTATATCTAGCTTTCTTTCAAATTGCTCAAAATCGGCTGTTGTTGATGGGGCAACCTTTTTTTCTGCAAATAGTGGTGTTAAACTGGTTTCTGTCTTATATCTTACTTTATTCCAACTTTTTATTAACGATCTTTTCAGCTGCACATCTTACTCTATCCACTCATATGCCGATGATTCGACACTTCATTTTTCAACTCATTTCAATTCTGCTCCCTCTCTTGTACTTCTAAAATTTCCTCTCGTCTTAATTTTTCCGATTCTATTCTTGCTGATCTAGATAGAATGTCCGGGTGGGGTTGTCTCAACCTTGTGAAATTCATTTCTTGAAAAAGCTAACATCTACAAATCTCCTTCTCTAAGACACCTTCTAACTTTTCTATCTTATTCGATGGTTCTTTCGTCTCTCCTGTTGACAATATAAACATCTTTGGCGTTAACATCAACAAAAAAATGTCTTGGAAACCTCACATCACAACGGTTGCTAGGGCGATCTCAAAGAAACTGGGAGTTCTGTTCAGACTGCGAGATTTTTTTCCTCTTTACAGTTACTTCAGCTATACAACGATCTCATCCTCCCTTTTATGAAGTACTGCTCTCATATCTCGGGGGTTCTGGTTTCACTCGGTTTTTGGATAGGGTCGAGTCAAAGGTCAAAAGGCTTGTAAACTACTCTGTATTTAGCAGTTCACTATCTTTGCGGCGCGATGTTGGAGCTTTATCACTAGCGTAGCACCAACTTTATGACGCCATCGTAGCACAAGGGGTGCTGTGTCAGCACATGAGGTTTGTGTTGACATTACTAACTCCAGGTTTGTTCG